>CAUDMG010003020.1:2222562-2224317 GCA_958450375.1 Homarus gammarus
TTCGGAGCAGTCGAGAGAGTCCCCCGCAGAGAAGGGAGATGAGGGAAAGCACAGGGAAGGGGATCATTATTAATGGAGTACGTCATGGTAACTGGTAGGACAAGAGGCAGCAGAAAGGAGTAAAGGCACGGGGGGGCGGCAACGGAGTGCCCCAGGGAGCGGAGGAGGCCCTCTGCCGTTGTGTCTTTCAGAAATGAGCTTGATTTAGCATAACGAGGGAGGAGACGGGCAGGGAAACCACAAGGGGGAAGGCGAAGCAGACAGGGACCGGGAACACCGCAGAAGCGAAGACAGGACGGATGGTCAGGAAATGGGCAAATGAGGGAAGAACGGAGAAGGCAAGGGGACGAAAGAGGGAAAGACGAGACCTGAGTATAAAACTAGGGAACACGAAGGAAACGCAGGGTGAAAAGGCGAGGGGGAGGGTGAGGCACGACGGGAAACCGGAAACAGGGAGTAGCGGGCGCACGCACAGGCGGGGGCCGAGCTAGGTATGGGAGTACAGAACTGCGGACGGGAGCTGAAACGGCAGACGGGGAGCCACACATGTTAGGCGGGGCGGCGGGGGCCGGAGGAGGAAGCAGAGAGGCGGGGGAGAGGAAAAGGGGACAAGGTCAAGAAGAGAAACCTCCAGATAAGAAGACGGAAAGGCGAGCGGCGCGGAGAGAGCGGAGAGGGGGAGGATGGAGGGGGACAAGGGGAGGGAGTAACAAGGGAATCGGAAGAGCGCAGCGCGAATAACAAAGACAAACAAAGGGCGGGAAGAGGCAGTCCGGAGGCAGAAGGAGAGAGCACACAGGGGGGGGATAGGGGGGAGAGGGAGGCGACCGGGCGAGGAGGCGGGAGGACGCGAGGGTCAGACGAAGGGGAAGAGCACATGGAGGCGGGGAGGGGGGGGAGGCAGCTGCCCGGGAGGCGCGCCGCCGGCAGTAGCCACTGGCGGAGGCGGAGGTGGGGAGGGAAGAGCGAGCCCCGCAAGCAGGCTAGGACCTCTCAGAGGAACACAGGGGGCAGGGGGGGGGCCGCGGCCGGCACGAGAGGATTGCGGGGAAGGCGAATGACAAATCTTGACCTGGCGGCAGGGAAACACGGACAGGCCGTGGCAAGAACCGGGGAAGGGCAGCGCCGCAGGGGGGGGAGGGCGGGAGGAGCAGTGGGACAGGCACGGGGTGAACGCCACAGGACGGCCAGGGGGGCAGGAGACAGGAAGGGGAAAAAAAGGGGGGGACAGGGGGAGACAGCGAAGAGGCTGATGGGCGGGGGAGGCGAGAGCGGGCGAGAAAGGGCGGAGGAGGGGAGGCAGGGGCGAGAAATCGACGAGGGCAAGGCCAAGAGGATAGATAGAGTGCGATGACCGCGCAGAAGTCCGGACGGGGCAAGCGGCAAGGCATTAACCGGGAGGAGCGGCGTTGAAGCGAGGAGGGCAAGAAGGGAGTCAAAAGGAGAGGCCGGAAGACGGCGGAAAGGGCTACCGAGCGCGAGGGTCACAAGCGAGAAGAGGGCAGGCAGGGCGCGAAGGCGTGAAGGGGGCGGGGGGCGAAGGGGGAAGGGGGAGAACGGGGAGGCGCAGGACAGCCAACAACGGACATCCGCGAAATAGCGGACTCGGGCGGGGGGGGGGAGGGGGGCAGAAAGAGGAGAAAAAGGGCCGAGGAGGCGGAGACTGGGGAAGCGGTAGCACGGCAAGACCAGGGTGGGGAGGCTATAGCGCCATGAAGGCAAGGACAGCACGATACGGAGCGAGCGGCTTGGGAA
>CAUDMG010003021.1:0-172500 GCA_958450375.1 Homarus gammarus
TGTACTCACCCCTGAAGATGTGAATTACACGAAAGCGCTTGGGAACTTCGTGTTTTCTTCTTTCCTGGTGGTTATCAGCATATATATATATATATATATATATATATATATACAGTTGGTCCTCCTATTACGCGGTCCCACAATCCGCGTTTCACCGTTAACGCGGTGCCTTGCCAGAACCTAACATTTTCACATTCCGCGGTCGTGAACCCCATTACGCGGAGAGCGGCTGGCAAGCCGCGCCATTTTTGGATCCAAACCTCCCGCCATCCGCCATGTTGTGTAAGAGGCGCGAAAATGGTGCGCACAAGGTCGCCCAGTCATCAAAACATTACCGAGTTCTTCACCCGCCACCCACTACAGCCGGCCCAAGTCAGTGATAGTGATAATTATAGGGAGGATATGGACTTATATGAACTTTGGGGGGTTTGACAAAGAGGCCCTGCAAGCCTCTGTGGTGGATAGTGATACAATTGATACAAGTGATACAGGTGAGGGCCAATAATCTGCCCTCTGCCTCGGAACCAACCGCCCATCCCCGTGTGCCCAGCCATCTTTTCTACTAATGTAAGTGTTAAAAAACCTAATATTATTGATATTTCTCTTAATTATTAATTGTGTGTGCATGCCATCATAAAGTTAAGATAATATTTTTACTACAACATAGTTGTGTGTCGTCAAAAAGTGGAGTTTGGGGATCGGCCCGGACTCCATTTCAATTAATCCCATATGTTATGTTATTCACTTTACTCGTTTCTCACTTTCCGCGGTACCCTCTGGGTTACATTAACCGCGTAATATGAGGACCTGCTGTGTGTATATATATATATATATATATATATATATATATATATATATATATATATATATATATATATATATATATATATATATATATATATATATATATATCTTGATAAAATCACACGGGAAAATGGAAAACAACGGTGTAACTTAGCTTTCGTCTTTATTCAAGACATCTTCAGAGGCAACAATAAAGACGAAAGCTAAGTTACTCCGTTGTTTTCCATTTTCCCGTGTGATTTTATCAAGATTTATCTTATCCACGTTTTCATTGTGGATTTTCATAAAATATATATATATATATATATATATATATATATATATATATATATATATATATATATATATATATATATATATATATATATATATATATGTTGTACCCCTCTAGTCCAGCAACCTCGGGACCTGACCGGTGCCTGACCATGGAAATTCACCCTTTTCCTGGATAGATAGTGACTTGTGCTTATGCTTGGAAGCACTAGCACCACTTTCTCTGCATCATGGTCTCTTTGAAGACATATTGAAGGGTTAAATGTCGTATAGTAGCTTCTCAAATTTCGCGAGTTTCTAATTCAAGTATTTTATTGGAACACACACAAAAAAAATAATTAAAAAATTTGACGGCGGAAACTTGAATTTCGACGGGTTTGAACGGCCCGCCAATGTGCAGATGACGTGCATAATCGTGTAAACAGCGTCATTTCTCTTATGTACAAAAGATTCATTATTGTTTATTACTGAATGTCTTTTTTATTGAATTAATGTTTATGTGTGCAAAATGAGCAATACAATTCATTAATAATACTTAGAATATTAAAACACACGAGGAAATGACACAGCATTGTTTTCATTGATTACAAAACCAGTGACTGACTGGTTCTACACATAAACTGAAGAAAATAAGACCCTGGTTGTAGCTGTAGTAAAATTAATATGGTTGTTTTAAGAAATGTTATTTAATGTTAATAAATGAAACAATAAAAGTAGCTAACGATAATGGTAAAGAAAAAAGAGAGATCGCGTATGTAAGTGCGCACACGTGAAAACATATCGTCATTACTTTACGTAAGAATATGAAAGCAACACTTATTTACTGTTCATATATACGGTATTTTAATTAATGTTTATGAATTTGTTTTTATTGAATTAATGTTTGTGTGTGCAAAATTAACAATACAATTTATTAATAATGAGGAGACGAGACGGCTGTCGGCATTGTTTATGTTAAAGCTTACGAAACCAGTGACTGATTGGTTCTACATATAAAACTGAAGAAAAAAAGACCCTGATTGCAGCTGTAGTAAAATTAATGTAAAAAAAAATTAATATGGTTGTTTGAAGTACCTGTAATGTTATTTAATGTTAATAAATGGAACAATATAAGTAGCTAACCATTAATGGTAAAAAAAAAAGTGAGACTGCACGTATGTAAGTGCGCACATGTGAAAACATATCATCATTACTCTACATAAGAATATGAAAGCAACACTTATTTACTGCTCATATATATTGAAGGGTTAAATGTTATACTCTGTATAGACAAGCAGAGAGAGAGAGAGAGAGAGAGCAGCCGAACTGCCGGATGTAAACAAACCTTAATTTCCCGCGGCTTTGTTGTTGTTTTTTTTTGTTACGGGGATTAGCCCACCCGGGCATAGGTCACCGACCCACATTGGGGCCTGAGGGGCAAAAATTTAATACTCCTGTAATAATAATAATAATTCAGATAAAGAAAAAAAAAAGCTGCCTATCTACCTATTGGACAAACTAAAACCGTTCCGGACCACAGAATGCCGGACTAGAGAGGTACAACCTGTATATATATATATACAGTGTATATGTATATATATATATATATATATATATATATATATATATATATATATAATATATATATATATATATATATATATATATATATATATATATATATATATATATATAGAAGTAGAGGTTAGAGGTTCACGGCGCCATAAGCTCGTTGAACAGGCTTTGTGTAAAATAAAACAAAGTCTAGGACTGCTTTTGTATCCTGGTGGTACAGCGGTTAGCGTTCCCCGGTCGCAGTCATAGGCTTGTGGGCCGTGGGTTCGAATCCTGGCGGGTTGAGGTGTTGATTGTATGTAGAAGTCCGCGTGCTTTATTGGGCTAATGAAATATATATACAGTTGTACCCCACTTAACGCGGTCAATAGAACCCAGAGGGTCCCGTGTTAAGTGAAATCCGCGTTAAGTGAACAACAGAACATATGGGATTAATTCCAATAGAAACCAGCCCGACCCCCAAACTCCACTTTTTGACGATACATAACTATGTTGTAGTAAAAATTTTATCTTAACTTTATGATGGTATGAAAAAACAAGTAATATAGAAGAGGTTAGGTTCGGAAAAATATAGGTGGAACACTTACGGTAGTAGAAGAGATGGGTCGGCATACGGGGATGGAGGCTGGTTCCGAGGCAGAGGGCAGATTACTGGCCCTCAGGTGAATCACCATTACTAGGTGAATCACCATCACTGTCACTTACAGTTGTCAGGGCTTCCCTGACAAATCCCTCAAAGTCAACTTCACTGTCACTATCACTGGCTTGGGCTGGCTGTGGTGGGTTGCGGGCGAAGAACTCGGTTATGCTTTTTTGACGGCTGATGTTTATGTTGTCGTGATACACCGTGATGTATGGCTCCATAGCCTGCACCAGCCGGGTATGGAAGACTTCATAGCGGTCATCGTCATTGTCGCGGGAAAGGAAGGACTTCATTTTCTCTGCACACTTTATGGCACACTTAATATCACTATGAGTTAAACTGTGTTCTTCGGAGAATGACGCACCTTCTTCCTCCTCTTCACTGACGTGTTCTTCTTCCAACATCTCGTCGGCAGTCACTTCAGGATCTCTGATCACCTCCAGGATGTCTTCGTTGGTGGTCTCGGAGAAGCCTTCAGCTGTAATATTGAGCGCAGCTTCTCTGGCAAGGTCCACTGCTACTGCAACAGTCTGAACCTCACCAGTCACAGGTTCACTCCTCCTCTCACCTGGTATGCCATGCAACACATGTCTCCATGCGTGACGAATCGTAGCAATAGTCAACAGATCCCATGCCTCCACCAAGAAGTCTACAGCTTGTTTAACGTTAAACTTCTTCCAAAATTGTTTGACGAGAAGTTCTTGAGTCACCGCCTCTTGTTCCTTGTCCTCGTCGCTTTTGCTCTCGCTGTCGGTGTCACCCAGCTTACGCAACTCATCCTTGGTGTTGGTAGAGTCGTTCAGGAGCTTGAACTTCTTTGCAGAGTACGCAGCTTTAACATTGCAGATCAACTCCCGGTCCATGGGCTGGATTAATGACGTAGTGTTGGGAGGAAGGAAGACCACTTTTACGTTGGGGTGACGACCCATAAGTAGGGGCGAGTGTCCAGGTGCGTTGTCAAGGAGCAACAAAATATTGAATGAAACATTCTGTTGCTCGCAGAATTTCTTCACGTCGGGAACAAAACAGTTGTCAAACCAGAAGAGGGACAGAGAAGAGGACATCCACGCCTTACGTGCGGTTAGCCAGTGGACATTAAGCTTGTTCATGTCCATATTCTTGTAGGCGTGCGGCTTGCGGGCTGTGTGAATCACCGATAACTTTGGTTTACAGGTACCGGAGGCATTGGTGGTAAACAGGACGGTGATGCGTTCCTTCTGCAACTTCCGACCCCTTACCTTGCTGGCAGACTGGACAACGAAGGTCCTGGAAGGTAGCTTTTTCCAGAAATGACCAGATTCGTCCATGTTAAACACCTGGTCGTCAGTGTACTGTCCTTCCTCCATAATCTCACGTAAGAATGGAGGAAAATCTCTAGCCGCCACACGGTCAGCACTCGCTTCCTCACCACCAATGTTGATGTTGATGATCTTGTTCCTCTTCTTAAACCTATGCAGCCAACCAGAGGAAGCATTGAAGGGTTTGGGCTCTGCAATTCCCAGCTTACGTGACACTGTTGCGTATAGCTCACGTGCGTACTCCTGCACTAAGCGCGTGTCCACCGCCATGTTGCGTCGCGCCTGACGAATCAAATAACTCACCAGCGAATTTTCCACTTTTGCCAGCACCCTGTTCTGGCAATACCTGATAGATGAAGCACCTGCAGACTTTGTGATTTTCATGTGCTCTTTGATCTTGGCTGCATCCTTCTTGATCGTGCGAATTGTAGATTCGTTGACGCCATGCTGGCGCGCGAGATCAACTTGCCGTGTTCCTTTCTCGAAATCTTGAACAATTTGGTACTTCACCTCGTAGCTTAAGGAACGTCGTGTCTTCTTTGGCTTAGTGCTGCTGGGTCCAGGTAAGGAAAGGTCTCTCTCTGTTGGCGGTGGTGGTCCGGCGGAAGCCATTTTACGGAACAATGGATGCGCGTTTACACGGTGTGGCCTTGAGAGATGAAACTGACGCGGCTAGGTCAAGCATCGTCTTTCCTCCCTCCCTCCCTCCCCGGGGTGGTCGCGTCATAATAGTTTAAGCCAATTTCTGCTAGCAGCAGAGGGGGGTAGGGATGCATGGCCAATCACAGTCCGATACGTCATATGACGTCAGTGATAACGCAACAAAGACACACACTGCGCAACCTTACCGCGCCGCTTGCCCAAGAGGAGGGAGAGGCGATGAGCGCAGGCAGGTAGGCGGGCGGGTGGCGCGTGGGGCAAATCTAAAAATAGCGTCTCGAGCCGGACACTCACCGTGTATATGTGGAAAAATCCGTGTTAAGTGAAAGTTCAGCTCTGGCAAGGCACCGCGTATACGGTAAAACGCGCTAAGTGAAACTGCGTTAGGCGGGGTAATACTGTATATATATATATATATATATATATATATATATATATATATATATATATATATATATATATATATATATATATATATATATATATATATATATATATATATATATATATAAAATGATAAAAATACTAAAATACTAAAAGTATGGTTAAAAAAAACAAAAAAACATTCAACACTTACAGATAAAATACTCCAGTCTAGCTTGATCCAAATTTATTTAAAGATAAAATCCATTCTTCTTGTTTTTTTTTTTGAGCAAAAAGGTCAACAACTTTCTCATTGATGTTTGGATGACTATTAAAGAAATTTTTCTCCATTGAAATCATTGCAAGTGCAATTAACCTTTCCTGATTCATAGTACTCCTCAGAAAAGTTTTTAATCTTTTTAATGTTGAAAAGCAGCGTTCAGTCTCTGGTGTAGTCATAGGAATTGCCAAGAGGATTTTTATCAGTTTTGTAACCTCACTAAGAACACCATCTAAATTGTTTTCCAAGATAAATTTCAGCAGGTTAATTAACCTGCAATATTCATGCATATCGGACCTACTGTAGAACACTCTAAGTTCAGTTTCAAATTTTTCTTTGTCACTCATGGGATATGCTTCAGTGGTCATTCCTATCTCTTCTGTAGGCAGTTTATTCTTAAAACTAGTGAAGCTTTTCTTGTTGAATAATTTAGCAGCTACTAATTGTTTAGTGAAAGAATATCTCTCCACTTTATCAACACATATGCAGTCACATACTTCCTTTGCTTCAGCCATGAGCATCCTTGAAGGATTCTCACAGTACTTTGAGTTTCTTATTTCTAAAATAACAGTTTTGAAATTTGTTATATATTCATGTACTTTAAATACATCAATTTCTCGAGACTGCGTTTGGTTGTAAATTACTTCAACAAGAGGCATGATTTGATGAAAAAGCTCCAACCAGAACTTGAATTTTTCATTATTATTATTCAGGTAGTGCAAAATTCCTGTTGCTTCTGAAATGGTTCGATCTGCTTTTACCGTCGACTGGATTTCAGCAAAGCAGCTTTTTAAAGGTTGCAAATTTTCATTAACTTTGTTCACGGTCCGTATGTTAAAGTTCCACCTTGTAGAGGATGGGCGCGGAGTGCTGACGTTCATATGCCTATTGAGAATGGATACACGTGTGGTGATCTTGAGAAAAATGTTGGTATAGCCAAAACTTTAGAGAAAAATATTCTTGAGTCCCGCATAATACAGTGAACCCTCACATTACACAGTCAATTGAACCCACGGCGGCCCGCGTAAAGCGAGAAACGCGAAAAGTGAACAACATAACATATGGGATTAATTGAAAAAGAGACTGGGCCGACCCCCAAACTCCACTTTTTCAGACACAATACCTACGTTGTTGTAAAAATAACTTCTTAATTTTATGATGGTATGCACACACAATTAATATTTAAGAGAAATACCAATAATATTAGGTTTTTTAACACTTACATTAGTAGAAAAGATGGCTGGGCACATGGGGATGGGGGGTTGGTTCCGAGGCATAGGGCAGATTATTGGCCCTTACCTGTATCACTTGTATCAATTGTATCACTATCCACCACAGAGGCTTGCAGGGCCTCTTTGTCAAACCCCTCAAAGTCCATATATGCCCATATCCTCACTATCATTATCACTGACTTGGGCTGGCTGTGGTGGGTGGCGGGTAAAGAACTCGGTAATGCTTTGATGACTGGGCGACCTTGTGCACACCCTGCCCGCGCCGCTCACCGCGTAAAAGAGTACATGCACCGTGTAAAGTGAGTATTCCGTGTTCGGCAGGGTTCCTCGTAAACATGGAAACTGCGTAAAGTTTTACTGTACTTGCTGCATTTCTCATTATCAGATTCAGTTGGTGAACATAATAGTGAATGAAATGTGCATTATTATAAACTGCTTTTATTTTTGCCTGAATGCCCCCTTTTTTGCCTTTCATGACATTTGCATCATCAAATGTCTGAGCTATCCGTTTTTGTCTAGAATACATTTTGATATGCCATCTGCAGTTTGATTTTCTGGAATAAAGAATCCCCAAAAACGCTCAAATATTTCTTCATTCAGCACGTACCGTAGAACAATTATCATTTGAGTGTGTTCTGAAACATCTGTTGTGTCATCAGCCATGACAGCTACAAATGAAGCTTCTTTAATCTCTTTCTTTATCCCATCATGGTCATCATGGTATATCTGCAGCAGGCAGTCAAGTATCTCATTCTGAATAGTCTTAGAAACACCTGTGAAGACTGTACTTGTTTCTAAATGGTTCTTTAAATCTGGGCCTAATTTAGATCCAAACTTTATTATTCCCCTAAATACACTTGATTTACTGAATCATCTTCTACACAATAAAGTTTCTGGAAAAAACAATGAATACAAAATGTAGTCTCTATGAGTATGCATCATACGCATCATCCTGTTCCTGTGTGGTGTCTACGCTCCATTTGCTATATCAAGAGTATTTGAATGTGATAAATTGTAGATGATGTGATATCATACAGTATGATATCACATGATCTACAATTTGTCTTATGCGCATACGTGAGACAAAGCAAATGCCCGTTATTGGAAGTGTCGAGTAAGACAGTTCCACATACAGGGATTTTTGTTGTTTTCTCAGAATTAGAGGATGGCCATTGACATTAAGTTTAAGGATTATTGATACAGTAATACAGTAGAAGTCCAAAAATCCGGACTGCTTGGGGATTGGGTCGGTCCGGATTTTCGGATTTTCCGGATTCTCAGGCAGTACTTTTAAAATTCAAATTTAAGGAGGAATAAAGAAGAGATGAACAGGTACATTTTGATAGTTTATTCATTAGCAAATGTAGCATGCTTCATTTATCAAAACGAGCAGTTTTAATGAAAAAGCTGTGAATTCTAGAACTTTATTCTTTGCCTTTTTTATATCATAAATTGTAGACTTTCCAATGTCGTATGTTTCCATTAGAACAGTATTGCTCACACCACGTACTAGTTTCTTAATTATTTCAAGTTTGTCACTCAATTTCAACGTGTACTTCTTTCTCTTCACACAACGAAGTTTATCTACTTTAGGAGCCATTATTATGGGCTTGTACAGTAATCTGTAAGTGGAAAGAGAAGGACTCAAAATATTGTTATATTACAATGGTATTCTATTCATACTGTGCTTGATATAATGCATTCACGGAAATGTAATATTTTTGCTAAAATGACGTACGTATTACAGTGGAAAGTGGGATCAAATCGTGACGAAAACAATGACTTTCGCTTTCTTTCGTTCAAAAGATGTTACCATAATCGCTTTTCGAATGGTTTAGTTAAAAAACTGTTGTATTACAATAATATTCCCTCCTAATTGACTTGAATAAATACTTGAATGGAAATATACAATATTTTTGTTGAAACTACCCGCGTTTCAGTGTAAAGTGTCGTCATAATAAATGGTAAACAATTTGCCTTCGGCACTCGTGTTTCAGGCACGGCGAGCCTCAGTTTATAGGACGTAGTGTGTTTTTACTGAAGGTTTTGTTTTTCCCGTACCCTCAAAAACGTGGGTCAAACTATAAACGAGGAATATCATAAATTAACGATTTCTTGGTCAAAAAATCAGAGTCGACCGATAAACGAGGGGGGGTTATAGATGAGTATATACGGTATGTTGTCACAGTTTGATTGCTCGTTTTAAAGTGGCGACCACGTGGTCGCTTGGTCGCTTGTTGTCGCTGTGCAGCTGTGGCGCTCACGCATGCGCACATACACACAAAAGCCCGCTAAAAAAATAAAAAAATAAAATAAAATGAAATAATAATTAGTTTTCCAAAAGTCCGGATTCTCGGGTGGTCCGGATTTCTGGCATCCGGATTTTTGGACTTTTACTGTAGTTTTAAATATGTTGTACAAGTATAAATAAATAAACATATATGATATATTATATTATATAATACATACCGTATATCTCGGCTTATAAGACGGAATTTGAACATAAAAAAAATCTGCCCAAAGTTAGGGGGTCGTCTTAAGCACCAAGTATAAAATTTTTACTTCTTAAATATTGCGTGTCAAGAGTGGTGATGAAAACATGGTAAACCACTCACAAAGTCCTACCAGGGAAAGTGACCTTGACTGTGATCGCCTGTGGCTATTTTTAGCCGTCCTTGTGTTCGGAGGTGGTCAGTAATGCATATCTGTATATTTACTGATCGTAATACTTATCTCCTATAAATAATTAATTTAAAATTTATTTTTTTACAAAGAATATTCAGTAAATGACTGTGTTAATTCTTGAAACTACATACAGTGGTAAATTTAGGATATAAATGATAAACAGAAGTCACGTCATGGATTCGGAGTTTGGTCCTTAATGATCACCTACCAGTTATAATGGTAGCCTCCATTTTTCGCAAAACAAGTATATAAATTAAAGAAAATGCTTGCAGTGCATTTAATGTATTACAGTATATTATAAATTTATAAATAAACAAATAAATCGGCAAATCTATTTCAAGTAAATGGAAATATTTTACTCACACCAACATTAGTTCCAATTAAATAACTGCCGCTTAAGTGAGTCACTAGTGTACACCAGCCGGTAAAATTTGATGCCAATACTTGAAGTGAATTAGCATTATTTTAAATAATCAACCATAAGTAAATGGAAAAAAGATCAAAGGTGAGAAACATTATATTGTATGTATGTTGTGTTGTCAAAGGAAGAGAAACAATTGAAACTCTGCAATTGTGTAAATGAGGCAAACAGATAAATCAGCAACCTAAGACCTGGTCATAATTTTGGTGATGCCATATGGAAGTAGGGTCTACCATTAGACAATACTGTACATTATGCTTCCAATATCTTCCCAGGCAGTAGAATCTCCCTGTTTGGTAGCTGCCTAAAACTTTAAGTCATATTACTTTGATACAACATGATAAATTAGACAAACAATGAAAATAAACAAACAAAAGTTATTTACCAAGACCTCTCTGAGAACAGAGGGATGGAGGGGGAGGGAAGGAGGTTGAGATAAGACGGCTATTTATAGCCTGTCTTTGTGTAGGAAGTCGACCACACTAGAAATAATTAATTTTATTATGGTAGTGTTGTGAGGATGTGTGAGTGGTGTGGGGGGTTGTGGTAGTGTTGTGAGGATGTGTAATTGGTGTGGGGGGTTGTGGTAGTGTTGTGAGGATGTGTGAGTGGTGTGGGAGGTTGTGGTAGTGTTGTGAGGATGTGTAATTGGTGTGGGGGGTTGTGGTAGTGTTGTGAGGATGTGTAATTGGTGTGGGGGGTTGTGGTAGTGTTGTGAGGATGTGTAATTGGTGTGGGGGGTTGTGGTAGTGTTGTGAGGATGTGTAATTGGTGTGGGGGGTTGTGGTAGTGTTGTGAGGATGTGTAATTGGTGTGGGGGGTTGTGAGGATGTGTAATTGGTGTGGGGGGTTGTGGTAGTGTTGTGAGGATGTGTAATTGGTGTGGGGGGTTGTGGTAGTGTTGTGAGGATGTGTAATTGGTGTGGGGGGTGTGGTAGTGTTGTGAGGATGTGTGATTGGTGTGGGGGGTTGTGGTAGTGTTGTGAGGATGCTGTATGAGTAGTGTGGGGGCTTTGTGGTACAATTGTGAGGATGTGTAAGTGGTGTGGGGGGGGTTGTGGTAGTGTTGTGAGGATGCTGTATGAGTAGTGTGGGGGCTTTGTGGTACAGTTGTGAGGATGTGTGAGTGGTGTGGGGGGGTTGTGGGAGTGTTGTGAGGATGCTGTAAGAGTAGTTTGGGGGTTTTGTGGTACAGTTGTGAGGATGTGTGAGTGGTGTGGGGGGGTTGTGGGAGTGAGTCATAACCACACACCACCCTCAACACACTACCTCTTTCCTGCATCACCATCCAACACTACCAACGTGCAACACACCTGGTCACCTCTACATTATTAACACCTATACTGGAGTTGATTGGGATCAGGTGCTGTGTACATCGATGTATTTCTGCCCCTGACACTGAATACGTCATCAACCTCTAGGGTCCAGGATAATATTAAGCCCTGGCATGGTGACTCCTCTCTCTTAAAGTGCATTAAGGTGATTGAATTTGGCGTCATCTAATCCCTAACTTCATAATGGAGTTGTCAAGGCTTCACTGTAATTACAATCTCCAGTTTTTTAGTTTCGTTTATTCAACTGGTATTATATCTACAAGAGTTATTTAACCAGACGTGGACATTTCTTTTTGTAAAGTCATATGTAGTATGAAATACAATATTTCAGTATATGAGTGTCATGTTGAGATGGGAGTGGTGACATTAGTGGGGCAGCTAAATGCAATTTTTCAAGAGAATCATGAAAATGGTGGTACAAGCACCAAATTTGGCATGGTAATTCTCTAATGGTTACTAGTCAAGTCTGCCTGATTGGCCATTTAAAAATCCAAGATGGCGACCATTTTTCAAGATGACCGCCATATTGACCTTCAAAAGTTGATTTTTCTCGTATAGAAATTGATGTAGTTGGCCAATCTGGGTGATCTTGGTGTCGATATGTATGTTTTCAAGCATGCTCAGTTGATTTTTTATAGTTTTAAGTCCATTGTAACATTTTTATCCACATAAAATAACACTTTTAGTAAAAAATATACCAAAAAAGAACTTACTAAAAAAAAAAGTACGGTAAACAGTGGGAACACAGTCCCACCACCGAGACGAGGTAACACTCCCGCCACCGATCGTCTCGTGTGAAGCAAGCATATAAATTAAAGAAAATACTTGCAGTGTGTTTAATATGTTACAGTATATTATAAATAAATAAATAAACAAATAAATCGGTAAATCCATTTCAAGTTAAATGGAAAAATTTTACTCGACACCGACATTAGTTCCAGTTACCGGTAAATAGCAGACGCTTCAGTGACATCACTAGTGTTTACACTACACCAGCGGGTAACATTTGATGACATTACTTGAAGTGAATTGGCCTTATTTTAAAAAACCAAGGATGGTTGGTAGAGGACTACTGAGTCAGTGGGTAAGTGTCACATTTGGGGTAATGGTCTTATACAGCGAATAGAGCTCAAAAGCTACTTTTTAAATGGAAATTTGGGGGGGGCCGTCTTATGCACCCCGACGCCTTATTGGCCGAGATATACGGTATGTATCGGGTGAAATAGAGGGTGCTGCAGTTCCACAGTGCCTGCCGACGAGCTGCCACTGCTTATGTTGCTTCTTTACAACACTACCATCACTAGCACTTGATGGGCACTTGGAAGCCATTTCGAATTGTTAGAGTACAGTATTGAGAGCAAAAACACTTAAACACGCACGGACGCTGTGGAAGCCTAACAAACACTGACGACGCTTGGGGACGCTGTGTGATGCTCTGCGAGTGAGAGCATAGTGTGCCTAGCTGAGGGCGTCGTAGCGTGCCAAAAAATGCGCCGTACAAAATAGTTCGTGACGATGTTATACTGAATCGGCAAAACATAATCCGAATCATGGGTATCTAAAGAATAGTGACATTACTGTATAACGAAACAACCTTATCGGGGCAACGTTAAATGAGGACTTACTCTATTATAATACTGTACTGATTAGTTTCAAATAACGATGTTAGTAAATGCCGGTACAGTGCATCAGTGATCAGTGTGACCACTGGGCCATGAGTGGAGAGCATGGCGTGGTTAAGTGCATGACCTACCTGAGCTGTTTGGTGGCCACAGGTACAGTTAAAAAGCAAACAGTTTCAGACATATGCACCGCTAAGGACAAACTCACTGCATTTTCTTTGAAATATAATGCAATATTAACCCCTAAATCGGTTAATTCGGACAATCGGCTAAAACGGATACCCCCCCCCCCCCCCCCCCCCCCCTATTAGTCCGAATTAACGAGGGTCGACTGTACAGTACTGTATACATAATTCTTCTTATCTCATACTGTTACCCTGTCTTAACCTTTCACTTCTTATCCTCTCTTTTAGATTATTATTATCATCTTTTTTTCCTTTCTCTTCTTAAAGGAACTTTTATTGGATCGCCTGAAAACTACCCGAGCTTATTTCACCTTATGATTAAAGACCCTATTACCAACCCAACTCCTCGGGTACCATTAGGGTATTCAATCTTCAGGTGATCCCTTTCATTTAACTGTAAGCCTCATGACTGTCAGACAATTTCTCATATTCTAGGATCTTACATCTTTAGCTCTTGTAAGAGTGTCAAAGGCAGGTGACAGTCAATATTTGTGCCCTTGTATACATGCATTAATATCTGACTTTATGTGGGTGTGTCTTTGACTGTAGTTACACCATTGGAATATAATGGCAGTAATGTATTATTATTTTGTATATACTGTACAGGTACACTTTGTATTTCAGCATATTTAAGAATGTACTAAACGATGTACTGTATGGTTTTAACAACACAGTCATCCTCCTATATATGATGGGGTTATGTTCCTGAAACCCCATCACAAGGTGAAATATCGTAGATTGGGATCATTATATCATGGGGTTCAATGGCATATGTTCCCAGCCAGTCCAACACCCACATGTATCATCGAAATAAAAAAAAAGATCACCATGTACAACTATAAAACAAAATTAAACAACACTCGCCACATCATTAAGAAAAAGCCTGGTCATCATTACATGTCCCCTTCAAGGCTTAGGGGACTCTTGAAGGTGGAGTGGAGACATTCACTCTGACTCTTACACAGCCTCATGGGCGTCTCAGTGCCACTTCACAACAACAGAGAGACAAAACACTTAACAGTCACAAAAAACAAAGCAAAGATCACATCACAGTCACCGAAACAGATAAGAATGTGAACATTAGTGATGTTCTCTCACTGTAACGTAAAAAAAACCCTGAATATATGCACAGTAACCACACTGATACTGACCGATAATAATCGTTGGTACTGTATTACACTGGAGTAGCCGCTTGGTGGTGCACAAGTTGATAACAACCAACATGCTCGCCACCAAGCAGCCACCAGATGTATTATAGTACCAAGCTTTGTTTGCTGGTGTTTTCACATGGCCTTGATCATGTAACTCAATGATTATCAGTCAATATCAGTGTTGTTACTTATTATCAGTGTTTATATATATATATATATATATATATATATATATATATATATATATATATATATATATATATATATATATATATATATATATATATATATATATATATATATATATATATATATATATGCAAGTAAATCACTGTAGGTGCGCGTGATCTAGGTATATGCTGATAACCACAAGGAAAGAAGAAAACACGAAGTTCCCAAGCGCTTTCGTGTAATTCACATCTTCAGGGGTGAGTACAGACTAGAGAGAGTAATACAAATCAAGGTGTATATATACCTGGTCTCACCCTCCTCTGTATATATACACCTTGATTTGTATTACTCTCTCTAGTCTGTACTCACCCCTGAAGATGTGAATTACACGAAAGCACTTGGGAACTTCGTGGTGGTCCAGCGGTTAGCGTTCCCCGGTCACAGTCATAGGCTTGTGGGCCGTGGGTTCGAATCCTGGCGGGTTGAGGTGTTGATTGTATGTAGAAGTCCGCGTGCTTTATTGGGCTAATGAAATATATATATATATATATATATATATATATATATATATATATATATATATATATATATATATATATATATATTATATATATATATATATATATATATATATATATATATATATATATATATATATATATGCAAGTAAATCACTGTAGGTGCGCGTGATCTAGGTATATGCTGATAACCACCAGGAAAGAAGAAAACACGAAGTTCCCAAGCGCTTTCGTGTAATTCACATCTTCAGGGGTGAGTACAGACTAGATAGAGTAATGCAGAACAAGATGAATATACCTAGATCACGCGCACCTACAGTGATTTACTTGCATATATATATATATATATATATATATATATATATATATATATATATATATATATATATATATACAGGTAGTCGTCGACTTACGACCTAGATTGGTTACGGCCGCCCGGTCGTAAGTTGATCTGGTCGTAAGTCGGCCTATGTTATAATTACCTTACGTATATTATAATGTGTAATGATAATATAATCATCTTTAAGTCATATTTTATCAACATTTTCTTTGTTCATTATTGTTACGGTCATCAGGTTTAAGTAAATCACTGCATACTACAGTACAATTGGTTTATTATTTACACAACATACAAAAAAAAAAAATACAGGTGCAAAACATATAAAACATTTTAGTTGCAAAACATACAAACACATACAAACATACAAAAAACATCTTATTGGCCGCTGGTACTTGGCTGTGGATCGTCGATGTCGTCAGCTGGGGCAGCCTTTGGGGTAGCCGGAGGAGTTGTTTTTTTCATGAACATGGTGAGCTTTGTCTGAATTGTTCGTTTCTTCTTCTCCTCGTAAATTTCTTGATACGGACGAAACGAATTGCGTGCCATCCGCTCAATCCTTGCAAATCGTTCGATGTTTGGGTCCATTCCTTCAAAATGGGCAAGAAGTTTATTCAGTAGAGATAAACCTTCTGATAATCCCTTAGTGGCAGGCTGAGGAGTAGATGAAGACAGTTTCCTCTTGGTAGACATCTTGGGGGGGGTGGTGGTTCAAGAAAAATTTCCAAGACAAAAGAAAGGCACAAGGCAAACAGACACGGAGGGAAGTGTGCTGTACCAGCGAGCGTGTTTGTAACTGAGCGCGGGGATGCGCGCGGCTCCAGCTCCCGGCAGCGCCAGGAGGCTGGGGCCAAAACTGTCGTACCGCCGGTCGTAAAGTCGAACAGACGTAAGTCGCATAGGTCGTAAGTCGACGACTACCTGTATATATATTTGTTTATTTATTTATTTTAAGAGGACATCACTAACGTTCCCATTGTACAGGTTGGACCCCACTAATCCAGGACTCGATAGTCCAGCGGCTTCGATGGTTCGGGACGGTCTCATAGCTCACTTCTAGTGGCTATTGCCACTCTTTTACCTTTAAATACTTATAATTTACCCCTAAATATGCCTCCTAGGAGACTAACAAGCACTGGAAGAGGTTATAATGCAGCAAAATGGAAGCATGTGACATTAACTATTTTAGAAAAGATCTCTGTACTGAAGAAATTAGACAGTAATAGTAGATTTTATGCATTAGTTTGCCTTTTTTAACCTCGGCTTCAATGGTTCGGAATTTTTGCTAATCTGGAACCGGTCTGGTCCCAAGCTTCCTGGATCAGTGAGGTCCAACCTGTACTCTGTTTTGGTGACTGTGACGTGATCTTTGCTATGTTTTTTGTGACTGTAAAGTGCTTTGGCCAGACGATGACCATCGTTCATACAGATTGTTTACATCGCAATTAGGTGGGGGGGTGGTCTTGATACATCACCATCGTTAGAGTGGAATCCATCGTTAAAGTGGAATATCATAGATAGGGAAATTGTAGATAGGTGGATACCTATACTGTATTACTGAGAAGGTATAAACACTGATACTAATTCTTTTTGGCAGGATTAATGAAGAGACCTTCTGGAGGAACTACTTCTACCGCGTTGGTCTTATCAGGCAGAGCACAGAGCTGTCGTCGTTGGAGAGGGAAGGTGTGGACGCTGCCAACAAGACCACTGCAGATGGAGACAAGGGTACATGTGGCTTTTGTGTGTATGATGAGTCTGAGAGATGCTGTTGTGTAGTGGAAGAACTATGAAGCCATAAAAGAGTGGGAATTGGGGTGAAAAAAGAAAAGCCTCTCAAAGCACAATTAAAAGGGGCCTTGAGGAACTTAAATACTGTAGTAGAGTTGATTTCTTTCAATAAAATTCAGTTAAACCAAAAGTTTGGAGAGATGAAATTTTTATAAGTGAGACTCTTGTGTACAATGCATGAAGTGCCAATTCTTCCTTATTTATGGGTGATGGAGGAAGGGTATATATGTTTGTATCTATTTGAAATTTATAAAGTTTACTTCATTTTTATGTATACAGTCATGCGCCGGTTAACGTCCAACCGAACAACGTCCGATCTCATATACGTCCGTGGACCCCCCCCCCCCCCCCAAAAAAAAAACACTTCCGTGACGCCTGCTGGACCACCACTCCTTGATCCCCTGACGGAGATACGATGATCCTCCCCATACTGGCCAGATATTATGTGTTAACGGAATATCCTTCCTTTGGCATTTGCCTCCAGGTGTAATGTTAACCTACATCTATTGAGGATAAAATCTTTCACCTACAAATTGACAATGACACATTTGCTGTAATCAGACATGCCTAGTTGCCTCAACAATTGCAACCCCAGTTCCAATTGGGGTTGCAATTTCAAATCCTGTGTCATTACTAAGGAATAATGAAATCTCTGGTGCAATGCACTCTAAGATTAAGAGAAAACGGAGGAGTCAGGCGTCCTGAAGCGAGAGAAAACGGACTCCTATGACGGGGCACTCAAATAAAGAGAGACATAGCTACATGTTTTGTGGACTACTTGTACAGTATTGAGCGTATCCTTTTCATCACTTTGTAATAAACCTAGTCATACCTATGTGTGTTTCTGATAATTACCATAACATTATATCTTTAGTGGGTCTGAATGAAAGCGGTTGTACAAACACAAGGACTCATACATGCCACTCAGACTGACAGACTTGACAAGTTTTACCAACCATAAACACAGTTGAAGCTTTATACATCACTCACAATGGATCTTGAATATTCCAACTGAAATCAGACATACCTAAGTTGCCTCAACAATTGCAACCCCAGTTGCAATATCAAATTCTGTGTCATTACTAAGGAATAACGAAGTCTGGTGCAATGCACTCGAAGATTAAGAGAAAACGGCGTCCTAAAGCGAGAGAAAACGGACTCCTATGACGGGGAACTCAAGTAAGGAAACACATAGCTACATGTTTTGTGGACTACCACTGTTCAGTATTGAGCATATCCTTTTCATCACTTTGTAATAAACCTAGCCATGCCTATGTGTGTTTATGATATTTGCCATAACATTATATAAATATATATATTTAGTGGGTCTAAATGGCTGTAAAATGGGAAACTTGGGGTTTGGTGCCAGGAACCAATTGGAATATATCCCATAGGTTCTGTACTTTCGGGCAACGTCCATTTTGGTTAACATCACGTTTCCAAGAATGTATCTAGGACGTTAACCGGCACATGACTGTATTTGGGACGTGCAGTGTAATATCGTGCATAAAAATCCCTTCCACCAATCAGCCTCAGTATGAATCCGAATCACCTAAGGTTGAATCAGTGAAGGCACTTCCTTCAGCTGCTTCACTGATTCAATCTCAAGTGATTCAGACTCATACTGTGGTTGGTTGGTGGAAGGGATGTTTGTGCACGTAAGAGTAGCAAGAAAGAGAGAGAGGTAGACTTTATTATACAGTTGTGTTGCATCTTACGCACATTTAACTTAAGCGCATTCAACTTTACACAGCCTCATTTGCCACGTGAACTGAGCAGGGGAGGAGGTTTGGGTTGTTTGCCTCTGCTGACAGACCCATAGCAACAGTTGCTAAGGGTCTGTCGGCAGTGCCAGCACATCCCAGTTGAGCTGTGAGGCAGGGTGTACACTACCTGGTATAATTTTAGCTTTTTGAAGCTTCCATTATTTTTCCTAAATATTCTCTGCCAAAATCAACTTGTCAATCAGTGACAAAGAAGATAAAGTAAACTTACTGCTGAGGTGGTTGTGTGGTGTGCATTTAAACTGAAATAGGCCTACCAGTCGAGTCACCAGATTCGCTATTGACAAACTGCCCACACAGAATACACACTCATGCTCTTCAAATTTCTTATTTTATAGTTTTTCGTTATATTTCTTTATTTCTAAGTCACATTAGAGCAGGTATGGGCAACCTTTCATGGGCTGCATTGCTATTTAGGTATTTTCCTGCGGGGCAATCCCCCAAAATTATTATCCTACCTAACCTAAAAGTAATTTTAGTATTGTATAGCATGCCCTTAAAATTTGCCGATTTAATATTTAATTTACGAACCTCGATTATTCGCTGATGACATCCTGGATGTATCCAAGGATGTCTAAGGGTAGTTTTAAAGTTGCTGGCATTTTTGCAGCTGGGACAGGGAACCATTCGTTCTAGAGAAAGCAATTTATTTTACCTGTATTGTTTATACAGTGGTCCCTCGGTTATTGAAATGTTCGATTAACAAAATTTTGGCTCACGAATTAGCTCCCATAGGGATCGTCAATTCGGTTAACGAACAAAACTTCGATTAACGAAATCCTTACGACAAACACGTTTTGTTGTGAGCATCAGCTGATCGGCTAGTTCGCCAATACAGTAATTGGTTTTATGTTTACATTCGTTTCCAGTGGAGTAAATATCAAGAAGGTTGTGTTCTTGAATATTTTTGCATTTTCTATATTAAAATTATTGGTCATTCTAAAATTTAGCCATCCAAGTTCTGTCTACATAAAGTTTTTCAAATAATATTTTTGGCTTGATTATGTAACTTTATTCATTTATTGAACTCATTTACATGCACACACTGTCCTAAGGGCAAAGCTGTACTGTACATGTAATCAAAATAATGTACAGAATGATTACCGGGTACTAAAACTTTTGTCTAGTGCAAACTATAGCATGTTTATATTCAAATTAATCACTATCTTATAAGAATTCTAGTAATGTAAATTATATTCGGCACCAACTGTCAAACATGTCACTGTCACCTCCCCTTCCACCTGCCCTTCCCCCCCCTCCCCTTCCCAGCCAGGGTTTGGTAGTTATACAGTAATACCCTGATTTACACGGTCAAGTGAACCCGCGGAGGCCCGCGTAAAACAGGAAACGCGTAAATGGAACAACAGAACATATGGGAGTAATTGAAATAGAGACTGGGCCGACTCCCAAACTCCACTTTTTCCCGACACAATACGTATGTTTTAGTAAAAATAACATCTTAACTTTATGATGGTATGCACACACACATAATATAGAAGAGAAATATTAATAAGAGAATAATATACTGTACCAGGTAAAAGAAAAATCAAGGTTTAACACATACGTCAGGTTAGGTTAGGTTAGAAAAAATCAAGGTTTAACACTTACCTAAGGTTAGGTTATGTTACGAAAGTTCAAGGTTAGATTTAACACTTACGTTAGTAGAAGAGATGGGTCGGCGTACGGGAATGGCGGCTGGTTCCGAGGCAGAGGGCAGACTTCTGGCCCTCAGGTGAGTCACCAACACTGTCTTCCACATTTGTCAGGGCCTCCCTGACAAATCCCTCAAAGTCACCATCACCATCACTGTCTCTGTCTCTGTCACTATCACTGGTTTGGGCTGTCTGTGGTGGGTTGCGGGCGAAAGAACTCGGTAATGCTTTGTTGACGGCTAGTGTTGATGTTGTCGTGATACACCTTGATGTACAGCTCCATAGTCTGCAACAGCTGGATAGTGTAGACTTCATACCGGTTATCACTAGGGTCGTCGGAAAGGAGGAGCTTCAGTTTCTCTGCACACTCGATGGCACCCCTAACATTACCATGCGTTAACTTGTGTTCTTCTCGGGATGACGCACCACCTGCCTCTTCACTGACGTGATCATTTTCTAACATCTCGTCGGCAGTCACCTCAGGATCCCTGATCACCTCCAGGATGTCTTCGTTGGTGGTCTCGGAGAAGCCTGCAGCTGTAACACTCTGTGCAGCTTCTCTGGCAAGGTCCACTGCTACTGCACTAGTCTGAATCTCACCAGTCACAGGTAACTCTGCCTCCCACCTGGGATACCTTGCAACACATGTCTCCATGCGTGATGAACCGTTGCTACAGACAGCTGATCCCATGCCTCCACCAAGAAGTGTTAAACAGAGGTGAACAGTGGTGAACAGTGCTTAAGTCAGTGAGAACAACTCAACAGTAACAGTCGTACCCAGGTTAACCTTTACACAGTGAGGTCCCAGGTACCCAGTGATAACGACCCGTGAGACCCAACAACAACCAGCGATGTGTTAATCCGTCTACGATAGGAAGGCCTGGGACCACACCTCACTCGTATAACACCATCTGTGAGGGAATCACTACACCACGTCAGGTCCCTCATAACACCATCTGTGAGGGAATTACTACACCACGTGAGGCCCCTCATAACACCATCTGTGAGGGAACTACTACACCACGTCAGGTCCCTCATAACACCATCTGTGAGGGAATTACTACACCATGTGAGGCCCCTCATAACACCATCTGTGAGGGAATTACTACACCACGTGAGGCCCCTCATAACACCATCTGTGAGGGAATTACTACACCACGTTAGGCCCCTCATAACACCATCTGTGAGGGAATTACTACACCACATGAGGCCCCTCATAACACCATCTGGGAGGGAGTTACTACACTACGTGTTTGCTGTTCAACACCTACAATAATCTGTATGTTCACTGTATGTTCCTTTACCTTTCTCTAATGAAGGCTTTTGTTAAACCACCAATGTATGTAATAAGTCATTAATGTCCAATGTATATTTTCAGCCTTCGGGCTGCAGAACTTTTTCAATAAACCGTCAATTATTATTATTATTATTATTATTATTATTATTATTATTATTATTATTATTAATAAGTCCACAGCTTTCTTGACATTAAATTTCCTCCAAAAGTGTTTGGTGAGAACTTCTTGCTCTGCCAACTGTTGTTCCTCGTCCTCCTCGCTATTGCTATCGGTGTCACCCAGGTTACGCATCTCATCCTTGGTGTTGGTACAGTCGTTTTGGAGCTTAAACTTCTTTGCAGAGTATGAAGCTTTCACATTGCAGATTAATTCTTGGTCCATGGGCTGGATTAATGACGTAGTGTTGGGAGGAAGGAAGACCACTTTTACGTTGGGGTGACGATCCAACAGTAGGGGCGAGTGTCCTGGTGCATTGTCAAGGAGCAACAAAATCTTGAATGGAACATTCTGTTGCTCACAGAATTTCTTCACGTCGGGAACGAAACAGTTATCAAACCAGGAGAGGGACAGAGCAGAGAACATCCATGCCTTACATGCGGTCAGCCAGTGGACATTTAGCTTGGTTATGTCCATGTTCTTGTAGGCGTGTGGCTTGCGGGCTGTGTGGATCACCGATCACTTGAGTTTACAGGAATCGGAGGCATTGGTGGTAAAGAGGACGGTGATGCGCTCCTTCTGCAACTTCCGGCCCCGACACTTGCTGGCAGACTGGACAACGAAGGTCTTGGAAGGTAGCTTTTTCCAAAACAGACCGGATTCGTCCATGTTGAACACCTGGTCGTTGGTGTACTGTCCTTCCTCCATAATCTCATGTAAGAACGGAGGAAAATCCCTAGCCGCAACACGATCAGCACTCGCTTCTTCACCACCAATGTTAATGTTGGTGATCTTGTTCCTCTTAAACCTGTGCAGCCACCCAGAGGAAGCATTGAAGGGTTTGGGCTCTGCAATTTCCATCTTACGTGACACTGCTGCGTACAGTTCACGTGCGTACTCCTGAACTGACCGCGTGTCGACTGCCATGTTCCATCTTGCCTGACGAATCATGTAGCTCACAAGTAAATTCTCCGTCTTGAGAAGCACCTTGTTTTGGCAATGCTTGATCATTGAAGCACCTGCAGACTTTGTGATGTTCATGTGATCTTTTATCTTGGCTGCATCCTTCTTTATCGTCCGGATTGTAGATTCGTTCACGCCATTCTGGCGCGCCAAATCAACTTGTCTTGTTCCTTTCTCCAACTCTTGAATAATCTTGTACTTCACATCGTAGCTTAGGGCACGTCGTATCTTCTTTGGCTTAGGGCGGCTGGGTCCAGGTAATGCAAGGTTTTTCTGTGGTGGTGGTGGTCCGGTGGCAGTCATTCTTACGGAACAATAGATACCGGTATACACGGTGTGGCCGGGAGGGGTGTAACTGACGCGGCTAGGTCAAGCGGCTTCATCCCTCCCGCAGCAGGGTACGTCATATTACATTAAACCAATCACAGCTAGCGGCGGAGGGAGGTAAGGATGCGTGGCCCAATCACAGTCCAATACGTCATATGACGTCAGCGATAACGCAACAGAGGCAACCTACTCGCGCAGCATGCCCAACATGGCTGGAGATGGTGGGAGGTTTGAATCCAAAAATGGCGGTGCGGCAGGACCGCCAGCCGCGCTCTGCGTATATGAGTAGATGCACCACGTAAAGTGGGAATTCCGGTTCTGGCGGGGTACCGCGTAAATGTGGAAACGCGTAAACGAGAACCACATAAAGCGGGGTATTACTGTACAGTAAGCTTTCAGTTTTTATCTTAAATGATATCACAGATTAAAATTAGGAGTGTATATATATATATATATATATATATATATATATATATATATATATATATATATATATATATATATATATATATATATATATATATATATATATACAGTGACCCCTCGTTTAACGAACGCCTCGGTTAACGAAATTTCGGTTAACGAACTGTCTTCCATAAGGATCTTCAATTCGGTTAACGAACAAAAATTCGGTTAACGAATTTCCTACGAACCGACCTCAACATGTTTTCGCTTGCACTGACCAGGCAACCAGCTTTAGTATCAGTCCGCCAATACATTAATCGGTTCTAGGGCTTAAATTCCTTACTATTTTAGTAAATATCAAGAAGTTTATACTATTCAATAATTTTAAAAGTTTAATATTAAATTTTTTAGTCATTTTAACAATTATTGAACATAATTGAAGGTAAAGTGACTAGTTTAATGCGCGGCATCCAGCCTCTTAACACAGCAAACAGGCGTTAGTCTCTCTGTTTTCACTGAGGTAACATCTTGCTTGAGACTCTCTTCAACTAAATGCTTTTTTTCTGTGTTTCCAAGCAAATTATTGGTCATTTTGAAATATATTTTACATATTGACAATATATAATGCAGTGCAGTGTTGATTTAAAGAAAATAATCTTGAATTACACCAAGAGAGCTAAAATTTTATGGGTGAAATGGCGCCATGGGGTGACTTCTCTTCCACCCCAATGCCTTCTCTTCTTCCTTCTCCTCCACCCCCATTCTAAATCCCATCATCATCATCATCATCCAGGAGCCTTCTACAAATACACCTCAAAGTAAGTGAACTTTTCTACCATTTTTGTTGAATTTAGGAAATTTTCGGTGAGCTGGAACCAATTACCCAAAAACCCATTGAAACAATGGTTTCGGTTAACGAACTTTTCGGTTAACGAACGACCTTCTGGAACGGATTGAGTTCGTTAACCGAGGGGTCACTGTATATATATATATATATATATATATATATATATATATATATATATATATATATATATATATATATATATATATATATTATATATATATATATACATATATATACATATATACAATCAACGACCTCACCAGCAAGGAATCGAACCCTCGACCTACACACCCAGTAGGTCGAGGGTTCGATTCCTTGCTGGTGAGGTCGTTGATTATATGTTCAAAGTCCGCGTGTTAAATGGACTAAAAATGAAGTATATACATATATATATATACATATATACATATATATATATACATATATATATATATATATATATATCGGTAGTCGTCGACTTACGACCTATGCGACTTACGTCTGTTCGACTTTACGACCGGCGGTACGACAGTTTTGGCCCCAGCCCCAGTGTAAATAATAAACCAATTGTACTGTAGTATGCAGTGATTTACTTAAACCTGACGACCGTAACAATAATGAACAAAGAAAATGTTGATAAAATATGACTTAAAGATGATTATATTATCATTACACATTACAGTATAATATACGTAAGGTAATTATAACATAGGCCGACTTACGACCAGATCAACTTACGACCGGTCGGCCGTAACCAATCTAGGTCGTAAGTCGACGACTACCTGTATATATATATATATATATATATTTTTTTTTTTTTTTTTCTGGATTTACGCGGTCAATTGAACCCGTGGAGGTCCTCATAAAACGAGAAACGCGTAAACGAAATTACAGAACATGTGGGATTAATTGAAATAGAGACTGGGCCGACTCCCAAACTCCACTTTTTCCGACACAATACGTACCTTGTACAGTATAGTCTGGATTTATGCATTTTTTGTTTGTGTTTGGTCATTTACGCCGTGCTTGCTAGAATGAAAATGTTTTAATTACGCGGTAAATTTGGTCATTTACGCGGCTGGAGAGCTCCAGACCGCCGCGCCATTTTTTACCCACGCAGTCCATTCTTGACCATGCGCGGGAAGAGGCGCGGTGAGTGGTGCGCATTAGGCCACTCTTACGTTATCACTGACGTCATATGACGTATCGGACTGTGATTGGGCCATGCATCCTTACCGCCCACGCATTCCCTCCGCCGCTAGTTGTGATTGGTCTAATGTAACATGACGTGCCCTGCCGGGCCAGTTGCATTGTTCTCAGTCCGCGTATACAGTTCTCTCTTGTGCCCGCTATTCTCCTCGCAATGTCTTCCACTGGACCCCCACCACCCCAGAAAAACCTTGAATTACCTGGACCAAGCCATGATTATGTGAAGGAAATCATTGAGTTGGGGGATAAAATTAAGCTCATCCTTGACAACAACCCAGACAAGCATTGGTATGAAGTGTCTATTAACCATCTGTCGAAAGATATGGAGCCGTATATCCAGATCTATCTCGACAACATCAATGCTAATCGTCAACGTAGTATTAAGGATTTCTTCGCCCGCAACCCACCACAACCACAGCCAGCCCAAGTTAGTGACAGTGAGGATATGGACTTTGAGGGGTTTGTCTGGGAGGCCCTGCAAACCTCTGCGAGTAGTGAAAGTGATTCACTGGAGGGTAACTAATCTGCCCTCTGCCTCGGAACCAGCCTCCATCCACATGTGCCGACCCATTGCTTCTACTAATGTAAGTGTTAAACACCTTTAGATTTGTAGTTTTTTATTTAGATATTATGTGTGTAGCAATACCATCATAAAATTATGATGTTATTTTTACTACAAATGTATGTATTGTGTCGGAAAAAGTGGAGTTTGGGAGTCGGCCCAGTCTCTATTTCAATTAATCCCATATGTTCTGTTATTTCGTTTACGCGTTTCTCGTTTTACGCGGACCTCCACGGGTTCAATTGGCCGCGTAGTTGCAGACTATACTGTATATGCTTGTCTGATTAGATCTCTCAATGGACACACACACACACGTAGACCTAATCAGACCTAATCAGACAAGAATAAATAGATAGAACAGACAGCCAGGTGAAATATGAGGTATTATGGAGAGAGAGAGTCTATCAACAAGGAAGAGACCTTTACCCTTGACTGGTGTGACCACCGCCCACGATCCCACTTAGACTTACCCAACATTAGTTAATTCCCACATAGTAGCTAATCCATCAAACAGACCGTGTTGAACTTGGCCCTTAAACTCACACAAGTTAAAATGTTTTTATTGCTGTCTGCTTATACTTATTTCACCATTACGTTTTCGTAGTTACTTATTCTTAGGTGATGAATCAGTAATGAAGTACTATATGTGAAGATTATTATTTTAATAAATATTGCTTTACTCCCCATAAACTGTATCTACCTGAACCGTGGGCCACATTAAATAAAATTTCTCAATCACTTTGCAGGCTGCACAAAAACATGGTTCAGGCAGCGGGTTGCCTATGCCTGCATTAGAGTATTGAAATGATTTTTCCACGACTTTTATAGTTTCATTATATGTAACAATAGCAACATGCATTACGATCTCTCCAGGCCACAGCTGACTGGCATGTCAACCAGCTCCTGGTGTACCTGTCAGAAAATTGGACTTCCTTAACAATTAGTCTACTCTATATAAATGCTGTGGCAAAGAAATATAGAAAATAGAATATAAAACTATAAAATAAGAATAATTAAGAGCATACATGGGTGTGTATGTGTGAGAAGTGAACATGTGTGGAGGCTGCTCTAGCCAAGGCCTTGGCTATAAAGTATGTGGCCGACGCACCAACCAAGCAGCCTCGTATATTGTTACTTGTAATTAAACTATGAAAGTTACGAAAATATCATTAAAACGTACAATACTCTATTGTGGCTTAGTCATATGGAAAATATAATACATGGGGTCCCCGGGTTACGAACGAATTCCATTCCTGAGAACGTTCTTAAGGCGGAAATGTACATAAGTCAAAACACATACATTTTGTACACTATATCGTTGCCCAAGTCCTTTTATGCATCTCGAATCACTTAATTTAAGAGAAAGGGAGAAATTTAATGACAAAATATAGTAAAGTAAAAATTAAAGTTTAACACTACATTGAAACCTGGAGCTGGCTTGCATGTAGAGATGGGTATAGAAGTGACAGAGGCTTTATTGGGACGAAACTGAAGATAGCGATGATGTTGTAGATGTTAACAGGATTGGTTCTGGCGAATTTGGTGAGGTAGAAGGAGTTGCTATGTAGATGCTGCAGAGGTTGATGGGACTGGTTCTGTAGTTGCTGCAGAGGTTGATGGGACTGGTTCTGTAGATGCTGCAGAGGTTGATGGGACTGGTTCTGTAGATGCTGAGAGGTTGATGGGACTGGTTCTGTAGTTGCTGCAGAGGTTGATGGGACTGGTTCTGTAGATGCTGCAGAGGTTGATGGGATTGGTTCTGTAGATGCTGCAGTGGTTGGTGGGACTGGTTCTGTAGATGCTGCAGAGGTTGATGGGACTTGTTCTGTAGATGCTGCAGAGGTTGGTGGGACTGGTTCTGTAGCTGCTGCAGAGGTTGATGGGACTTGTTCTGTAGATGATGCAGAGGTTGATGGGACTGGTTCTGTAGATGCTGCAGAGGTTGATGGGACTGGTTCTGTAGATGATGCAGAGGTTGATGGGACTGGTTCTGTAGATGCTGCAGAGGTTGATGGGACTGGTTCTGTAGATGCTGCAGAGGTTGATGGGATTGGTTCTGTAGATGCTGCAGTGGTTGGTGGGACTGGTTCTGTAGATGCTGCAGAGGTTGATGGGACTGGTTCTGTAGCTGCTGCAGAGGTTGATGGGACTGGTTCTGTAGATGATGCAGAGGTTGATGGGACTGGTTCTGTAGATGATGCAGAGATTGATGGGACTGGTTCTGTAGATGCTGCAGAGGTTGATGGGATTGGTTCTGTAGATGCTGCAGTGGTTGGTGGGACTGGTTCTGTAGATGCTGCAGAGGTTGATGGGACTGGTTCTGTAGCTGCTGCAGAGGTTGATGGGACTGGTTCTGTAGATGCTGCAGAGGTTGATGGGACTGGTTCTGTAGATGATGCAGAGGTTGATGGGACTGGTTCTGTAGATGCTGCAGAGGTTGATGGGACTGGTTCTGTAGATGATGCAGAGGTTGATGGGACTGGTTCTGTAGATGCTGCAGAGGTTGATGGGACTGGTTCTGTAGATGATGCAGAGGTTGATGGGACTGGTTCTGTAGATGCTGCAGAGGTTGATGGGATTGGTTCTGTAGATGCTGCAGTGGTTGATGGGACTGGTTCTGTAGATGCTGCAGAGGTTGATGGGGCTGGTTCTGTAGCTGCTGCAGAGGTTGATGGGACTGGTTCTGTAGATGATGCAGAGGTTGATGGGACTGGTTCTGTAGATGCTGCAGAGGTTGATGGGACTGGTTCTGTAGATGCTGCAGAGGTTGATGGGACTGGTTCTGTAGTTGCTGCAGAGGTTGATGGGACTGGTTCTGTAGTTGCTGCAGAGGTTGATGGGACTGGTTCTGTAGATGATGCAGAGGTTGATGGGACTGGTTCTATAGATGATGCAGAGGTTGATGGGACTGGTTCTGTAGTTGCTGCAGAGGTTGATGGGACTGGTTCTGTAGATGCTGCAGAGGTTGATGGGACTGGTTCTGTAGATGCTGCAGAGGTTGATGGGACTGGTTCTGTAGATGCTGCAGAGGTTGATGGGACTGGTTCTGTAGATGCTGCAGAGGTTGATGGGACTGGTTCTGTAGATGCTGCAGAGGTTGATGGGACTGGTTCTGTAGCTGCTGCAGAGGTTGATGGGACTGGTTCTGTAGATGATGCAGAGGTTGATGGGACTGGTTCTGTAGTTGCTGCAGAGGTTGATGGGACTGGTTCTGTAGATGCTGCAGAGGTTGATGGATCTGTAGTTGCTGCAGAGGTTGATGGGACTGGTTCTGTAGATGCTGCAGAGGTTGATGGGACTGGTTCTGTAGATGCTGCAGAGGTTGATGGGACTGGTTCTGTAGATGCTGCAGAGGTTGATGGGACTGGTTCTGTAGATGCTGCAGAGGTTGATGGGACTGGTTCTGTAGTTGCTGCAGAGGTTGATGGGACTGGTTCTGTAGATGATGCAGAGGTTGATGGGACTGGTTCTGTAGATGCTGCAGAGGTTGATGGGACTGGTTCTGTAGATGCTGCAGAGGTTGATGGGACTGGTTCTGTAGATGATGCAGAGGTTGATGGGACTGGTTCTGTAGTTGCTGCAGAGGTTGATGGGACTGGTTCTGTAGTTGCTGCAGAGGTTGATGGGACTGGTTCTGTAGATGCTGCAGAGGTTGATGGGACTGGTTCTGTAGTTGCTGCAGAGGTTGATGGGACTGGTTCTGTAGATGCTGCAGAGGTTGATGGGACTGGTTCTGTAGATGCTGCAGAGGTTGATGGGACTGGTTCTGTAGATGCTGCAGAGGTTGATGGGACTGGTTCTGTAGTTGCTGCAGAGGTTGATGGGACTGGTTCTGTAGCTGCTGCAGAGGTTGATGGGACTGGTTCTGTAGATGCTGCAGAGGTTGATGGGACTGGTTCTGTAGTTGCTGCAGAGGTTGATGGGACTGGTTCTGTAGATGATGCAGAGGTTGATGGGACTGGTTCTGTAGTTGCTGCAGAGGTTGATGGGACTGGTTCTGTAGATGCTGCAGAGGTTGATGGATCTGTAGTTGCTGCAGAGGTTGATGGGACTGGTTCTGTAGATGCTGCAGAGGTTGATGGGACTGGTTCTGTAGATGCTGCAGAGGTTGATGGGACTGGTTCTGTAGATGCTGCAGAGGTTGATGGGACTGGTTCTGTAGATGCTGCAGAGGTTGATGGGACTGGTTCTGTAGATGCTGCAGAGGTTGATGGGACTGGTTCTGTAGTTGCTGCAGAGGTTGATGGGACTGGTTCTGTAGTTGCTGCAGAGGTTGATGGGACTGGTTCTGTAGATGCTGCAGAGGTTGATGGGACTGGTTCTGTAGATGATGCAGAGGTTGATGGGACTGGTTCTGTAGATGCTGCAGAGGTTGATGGGACTGGTTCTGTAGATGCTGCAGAGGTTGATGGGACTGGTTCTGTAGTTGCTGCAGAGGTTGATGGGGCTGGTTCTGTAGATGCTGCAGAGGTTGATGGGACTGGTTCTGTAGATGCTGCAGAGGTTGATGGGACTGGTTCTGTAGTTGCTGCAGAGGTTGATGGGACTGGTTCTGTAGGTGATGCAGAGGTTGATGGGACTGGTTCTGTAGATGATGCAGAGGTTGATGGGACTGGTTCTGTAGATGCTGCAGAGGTTGATGGGACTGGTTCTGTAGATGATGCAGAGGTTGATGGGACTGGTTCTGTAGTTGCTGCAGAGGTTGATGGGACTGGTTCTGTAGGTGATGCAGAGGTTGATGGGACTGGTTCTGTAGATGATGCAGAGGTTGATGGGACTGGTTCTGTAGTTGCTGCAGAGGTTGATGGGACTGGTTCTGTAGATGATGCAGAGGTTGATGGGACTGGTTCTGTAGTTGCTGCAGAGGTTGATGGGACTGGTTCTGTAGATGATGCAGAGGTTGATGGGACTGGTTCTGTAGTTGCTGCAGAGGTTGATGGGACTGGTTCTGTAGTTGCTGCAGAGGTTGATGGGACTGGTTCTGTAGGTGATGCAGAGGTTGATGGGACTGGTTCTGTAGATGATGCAGAGGTTGATGGGACTGGTTCTGTAGGTGATGCAGAGGTTGATGGGACTGGTTCTGTAGATGATGCAGAGGTTGATGGGATTGGTTTTGGCTGCCTTTTGACTTTCTTAAAAAAAATTTTAAAGGATGGTTGAACTGAAACTTTCTTCTTTTTGCGTAAATCTTTTTGTAGCATCATAGACATTCAGTAATACCTCTTTGAATCTTGGTGATTCTTGCTGTGTTGAGATCTTCCTGTTAAAATTTAAACAATCCTTCTTCAATAAGCTTGAAACCATCTGTCATTTCTTTTGTAATCAATAACTTTCGTTCTGGAGTTTTAGCTTCCTCTACATCCTCTGACAAAATTTGCTTCTCCAGTTCAATCAGGTCCTCATTGCTTAATTCTTCAGTATGAGACTCAAGCAACTGTGTGACATCATCCTCATGAATATCAGGTTGGATTTGGTGCCCAAGGTCTACCACTGTCTGTGTCACTTCCCCAACATGATTTTTAAAGCCTCTGAAATCATGGACAAACTGTGGGCAGAATTTTTTCCAAACACCATTCATTTTAGCTTCTTTTAACTCAGCCCATGAATCTGCAATGTTTCTCACAGCATGAAAAATGTTTTATGACTTCCAAAATTCTTTTAAAGGCCTACTCTCTTTTCGTTCTGTTGCCCTGATAGCTTGAGCAAATGCCCTTCTCAGGTACAGTATTACCCCGCTTTACGCTGTTTCACTTTCCGCGATTTCTCATTTACGCGGTGCCTCGCCAGAACCGAACTTTCACGCTCTGCGGTGCATCTACTCATATACGCGGGAAGCGGCGCGGGCAGGATGCGCACAAGGTCGCCCAGTCATCAAAACGCTACCGAGTTCTTCACCCGCCACCCACCACAGCTGGCCTAAGTCAGTGATAGTGAGGATATGGACTTTGAGGGATTTGACAAAGAGGCCCTGCAAGCCTATGTGGTGGATAGTGATACAATTGATACAAGTGAGGGCCAATAATCTGCCCTCTGCCTCGGAACCAACCGCCCATCCCTGTGTGCCCAGCCATCTTTTCTTCTAATGTAAGTGTTAAAAAAACTAATATTATTGATATTTCTCTTAATTATTAAATGTGTGTGCATACCATCATAAAGTTAAGATAATATTTTTACTGCAACGTAGTTGTGCGTCGTCAAAAAGTGGAGTTTGGGGGTCGGGCCAGTCTCTATTGGAATTAATCCCATATGTTCTGTTGTTCACTTTACGCGGTACCCTGTGGGTTCAATTGACCGTGTAAATCGGGGTACTAGTGTAATATGCTTTAAATGAGGCAATAGCTCCCTGGTCCATCGGTTGTAAGACAGATGATGTGTTTGGAAGTAAGAACACAATTTTATGTTTCAATGAACATCAAAAAGTGCAGGATGGCCAGATGCATTGTCAAGTACCAATAAAATTTTAAAAGGTATTGACTTTGAAATACAATACTGCTCCACTTCAGGGATAAAATGATTTAGGTACCAGTCTTCAAAAAGGGCCAGTGTCACCCAAGCCGCCTTATTAGGTTTCCAGATAACTGGAAGTGCTGCCTTAAAAAACACCCTTCAATGCTCTAGGATTTTCTGAGTAGTAGATAAGCAAAGGTTTTAGTTTGTAGTCCCCTGCAGCATTGCACCCCAGCAGTAAGGTCAGCCTCGGGCTTCCTTTTCCAAAGTAAACCAGTCACATCAATATTAAAAACTTACTCAACACAATAACCCCCTTCTTCAATTATTTTAGCTAAAACAGTAGGAAATTCACTTGCTGCAGCTTCATCTGCACTAGCTGCTTCATCTTGCATGTCACTGTTATGTAAGTTTGCCCTTGTCTTGAGCCGATTAAACCAGCCCCTACTAGCGACAAAATCTTCCCCATCACTTTCACCACCACATTTAGCCTTCAAGTCAGCGTGCAATCTTTTTGCTTTTTCTTGAATCAAGGCTAAACTTAGAGGCAAATGCCGTTGATTTTGATTTCCAACCCATATCACTAACAATCTTTCCATATCATATATCAATCCACTTCTTTGTTTTGTTATCACAATTGAGTGCATTGGTGTAGGTCCTTTTACATGTTCAAGAATTTTCTCTTTGACGTTAAAATTAATTCCGACCATTGACCAACTGAAGCCCAATGCTTTACCAATCACTGAGGGTGTTTCACCTTTTTCATAACGTTTAAATACATCAACTTTCACTTCCATTGTAATTGTTTTTCCTTTTCTTGGATGCATTACTATCACTTGCATGAGGTTTGTGTTTGGGAGCCATGATGGGAGCAGAAAAAGAGTGAGTTGATAAACAAAAACCAGCAGTTTGCACTTGATCATGCACATTAGTGAACGATTGATTACGGAGCAGTGCAATAAGTGATTACCATACAGTGCTCGATAGTGCACCCCAAGGAAAAGTCAGACAGTGGGCACTTTATCGGTCACCTTTAAAGTGCCAGTGACAAGGACCACCGCGGTGTTTACATATATCGTGATAACTGTGTCGGCGACCCCAAGCACCAGGGACAAAGACCACCGTCTTTACGACTGACAAATCTTAACAGATGTCTACCAGTGTCCCTCAAAGTGCCGCCAGTGACAAACACTTCCGTCCGCCCACAACAGATATCAACAGATGGCCACCAATCACTTACTCCCGACGCACTCTGTACCATCTAAAGCGTGGGAACGATTATCCTGATGGCAGTGTTATCGCGCTACTCAAGTCACTGAACATATTCCACGCGCGGAGCCGTAGACAAGGCCGTCATGCACATAAGCCCATTAGAACCGTAACCTCCACTAGGAAACCGGAGAAACCCACCCCTGACAGACCATACCACCACACTGAAGTTCCACGGATATGGTATGATCTCCCGTCTTTACTGCTATCCAACGTCACTTCCCTAGCTAACAAGTTCGACGAGCTGGCAACTACAGTCAGGTCAACCGCCGCGAGCGTCGTTGCCATATGTGAGGCTTGGCAAATTGTGCCTGAAACATGTCATATTGAGGGATATCAACTCTTTCATCACCTTCGTTCACAAAGACGCGGAGGGGGCGTTGCCCTCTTCTGTCAAGATGACCTACGCCCGTCACGCCTAGATGTTCAAGTCCCAGCAGATGTGGAAGCATTATGGGTACGTGCCGTGCTACGGGCCCACCCACGCAACACTGCTTCCATTATAATCTGTGTGGCATACCATCCGCCTCGCTCACCCACCAGAGACACTCTTATCAATCATCTCATCACCACCTCAGACCACCTCAGAGTTAGGTACCCATGTGCCAAGTTAGTAATATGTGGGGATTTAAATGAAATTGACACCACTGATATCCAGGACCAGCTATCACTATCACAAGTTGTGACCTTCCCCACACATGGTCAAAATACCCTTGACCTTATCTTAACTGACTTAGCGGACCAGTACCAACCACCTCAACCAATGCCTCCTATCGGGTGTAGCACACACTTATCAGTGCTCTGGTCCCCAGCTGCCACTCCCACTCAAGTACAGAGACCCTACATCAAGACCTACAGGCCGATTACTGACTCTGCAGTGCGCCTCTTCGGGCAGTGGATAGTTCACCATCCCTGGACTGAAGTACTTAGCGTGGATGACGTGGAAACCAAATGGATAAATTATACCAACACCACCACGCAAGCTCACCACCACTTCTTCCCCGAGAAGTCCGTCAGATCTCACCCAGCTGACTTGCCCTGGATCACACCTCGGATCAAAAGACTTATGCAACAGAGAGACAGAGCCTTTCATCTCAATGACCACATCCGCTACAGGTCACTTCGCAACCGAGTCATCCGCGAAATACGCACTGCAAAGAAGTCCCACTACCCAACCAAATTACAACACCTGAAGCAGACCAACATCAGTCAATGGTATGGTAAGCTTAAAGAACTCTGTGGACTAAACAATAAGACACACCCCCTCCCCTTCCTTAGCCATCTCACTAGTGTTGACGCAGCTGAGCAAACAAATAACCATTTCGCTACTATATGCCAGACGCTCCCACGGCTTGACACAACCACTCTCCCTGCTTACCTACCAGCCCCCCTTCCCACTGACTCAGTAGAAGAATTTGACGTAGCAAAACGCCTGGACAAACTAAAATTAAAACGCTCTACCACCCCCATTGACTTACCAATGAAACTCTTCAAGGAGTTCTCCCCGGAGCTTGCTAAACCCCTCTGCTCCATCATCAATGCTTCTCTCAGTCAAGCCAGATGCCCAGCTGACTGGAAAACCTCTTATGTATCACCAGTGCCCAAGTCAACCAGCCCACAATCCTTAAATCAGCTACGACCTATTGCAATCACCCCAATACCCAGCCTAATCTGTGAAAGTTTTGTGTTCGACTGGGCTTATGCTGATATTGCAGGAGTCGTAGACCCTCAGCAATTTGGCAACATGAAAACTTCCTCCACCACTCACTGTCTTGTCAGCTTTCTCGATTACATATACCGCCATCTCGAGAAACGAAAAACGTCTGTAGCTGTCGCCTTCATTGATTTCACTAAAGCGTTCGACCTAGTCGACCACAATATAATCATCAACAAAGCTATTGACCTCGGGCTTCGAAAAAGTCTCATACCATGGCTTACAGACTTCCTCAGTGACCGACGCCAAGCTGTACGCTTCCGAGGGGCTGTCTCCACCTTTCAGTCACTCACCTGTGGCGTCCCCCAAGGCACCAAGATGGGACCACTCTGCTTCCTTATGCTCATCAATGATGCCCTAAGAGAAACCCCTGCTCGCTGGAAATATGTCGACGACTCCACCATTGGGATCAGCGTCAACAATTCTGCTCCCAACTATACCGCCCTTCAGGATTTATTGAACAGTCTCCAAAACTGGGCCACCAACAACCATGTCACCATCAACCATACCAAGACCATGGTTATGCACATCAACCTCTCCTCCGACATTGTCCCACCTCCTTCCATTACTCTAGGTCCGAACACACTCCAGGTTGTAGATTCCACGAAGCTCCTCGGCGTCACCATAGACAACAAACTAAATTGGAAACCACACGTCAATGAAGTTGTCAAATCCTCCAGTTTCCGTCTCCACCTCCTCCGCCGACGCAAGTCCCTCGGAGTTCCTGCACACGAGCTCCTCAGTGTTTACACAACATTCATACTTCCCAAGCTCACCTATGCCTCCCCCACCTGGTCTTCCTCCCTATATGCCACACAACGTAAACACCTAGAAAAAGTGCAAAAGAGGGCATGCAAGATTATTCTCTCCCCCTCCTACTCCACATATCAAGAAGCGCTCAACACACTGACCCTTTCGACTCTCACTGACCATCACCATGACCTCATCTGCAAATTTGGTAAGAAGCTTCTACACCATCCCCGACACCGGCTCCTACTACCACCTGAGATCCCTTGTCCGAGAATTGCTGTGCGACACCACAACCGCATCCAGCCCATACGTGCACGAACTGATCGCTATAAGAACAGCCCAGTCCCAACCATTGTAAAAATTATCAATAACTTGTAATACTGTAACACTGTCACTGTGTTGAAATGAACTGTAGTTTGAGCTTTTCCCCATCTAAGTTATTATATGTCTTATTTGTGTCACTTATGTTACTTGTATATTATTTGTAATTCGTAACCCATTCCCCAAATATGTAACTGTATATTTTCAGCCTTCTGGCTGCCAAGCTCTTTCAATAAACCGTTAATTATTATTATTATTATTATTAATACTGTGAGGGTAGAGCGTACTGATGCTCCCTCAAGGAGTGTGGCTGGGTGCAGTGCGTCACTCCCACCGCGTCGCTCCGCCTCACCACTATATCATGCAAACTAATTCTCATACATAAATACTGAGAACCAGTTGTAGTTATGTCAGATTCTTAAAATAATTGACATTATGGGACCTCATTCGTATCGGTGGGTGTTCATAAGTCGGGGACTTCCTGTATAAAACTATAAAATTAGAAAAATAAAATGCATATGTGGGAAGTAAATGAGTTATGAGGCGGTGGGTTACTGGGCTTGAAATGTGTGACGTGAAGTCACTGTATACCCTGTACACACTTATCATGGTGGCCTCCACACATCTGTGAGTCAGCTCAGCTGCTTGATTGAGTGAACTGTGTCACGAGCTTGATGCGTGGGAGGTTTGCGTGTGTAAGAACTTTTCTTTGTACATAAAATAATATATACTGTACCAGTAAATTTGAGGAATAAAAAAATAATAATAAAAACCAAAAAAATACTGTGTTGCCATTTAACAGGTAGCGGTGAGAGAGCAGAGCAGTGAGTGAGGAAATGGCAGCTGTAGCTCTCTTCCCCCCACCCTCGGTGCTTGCTTCTACACACATAATGATTAATTCCCTTTATGTTTGTGACCTTATGATAATTACATATTTTAATTATTTTTTGGGAACTCTCTGTGTGTGGTGCATATTTAAACTTAAATAGGCCTAACCAGCCAAGTCACGAGATGCACTATTGATAGGTACAGTACTGTATATATACAGTTGGTCCTCATATTACGCGGTTAATGTAACCCGGAGGGTACCGCGGAAAGTGAGAAACGCGTAAAGTGAATAACATAACATATGGGATTAATTGAAATGGAGTCCGGGCCGATCCCCAAACTCCACTTTTTGACGACACACAACTATGTTGTAGTAAAAATATTATCTTAACTTTATGATGGCATGCACACACAATTAATAATTAAGAGAAATATCAATAATATTAGGTTTTTTAACACTTACATTAGTAGAAAAGATGGCTGGGCACACGGGGATGGGCGGTTGGTTCCGAGGCAGAGGGCAGATTATTGGCCCTCACCTGTATCACTTGTATCAATTGTATCACTATCCACCACAGAGGCTTTCAGGGCCTCTTTGTCAAACCCCCCAAAGTTCATATAAGTCCATATCCTCACTATAATTATCACTATCACTGACTTGGGCCGGCTGTAGTGGGTGGCGGGTGAAGAACTCGGTAATGTTTTGATGACTGGGCGACCTTGTGCGCACCATTTTCGCGCCTCTTACACAACATGGCGGATGGCGGGAGGTTTGGATCCAAAAATGGCGCGGCTTGCCAGCCGCTCTCCGCGTAATGGGGTTCACGACCGCGGAATGTGAAAATGTTAGGTTCTGGCAGGGCACCGCATTAACGGTGAAACGCGGATTGTGGGACCGCGTAATAGGAGGACCAACTGTATAACCATATACTGTACTTTATGGGTGAATTAATGGATTTTCATTGGTTATTTTGACTACTGTATACGCATTTTTGGCTTTTTGTGCCCTCTTCAGAACATGTAATCCCCGTGTAAGATGTGACACAACTGTACACTACTATTCTGGTAATCACACAAGATTTTGCATCGTTTATCATGATGTGAAGGCAGAAAATAGTTTAACAGATTTATTTAATCAAATTTATATTTCAACTCTAAACTAAAAGTCTTAAAATACAATTGTAATGTTCATTAATGTAAAGAAAAGTTTAGGTATGTAGAATCACATGTTAACAGGTACAGTAAAACCTTCATATACAGGTATTTATTTCTTTGATTATCACAATTTGCTTCCCCACACTCACTGTTTACTAGTATTCTTTTCATACACTTTTTCATGTTTTAAGACAAATGAGGCGACAGGAATAAATAGACTGAGGAGGAGGTGTAAAGATAACATGAGTGAGAAGTGTGATGATGGACGACTGTTGAGCCTTGTGGATGGTGGTCAGCAGCAGGAAGAATGTAATCATTTCATCATTACAAGTCTTTTATCAAGATTTTTTAATTGCTGGAAATCTCTTTGAGGGATTAGTAATTTTGAGGAACAGTACAAGTTACATCACAACCTTATCCCTTGAAGTAGAAAAGTTATTTTGAAACTTGGCTTGGTTTCTTCAGTTAAAGTATCTCCTCAGGAACTAAGGGTAAGGATGATGACGTGGACCACCCAGACAGTCCCAGCCATGGAGGAGAGAGCGAGTTTGTCTCAGACTCTTTCCAGCCATCATCAAAAGACCTGGAGGAAGTGAAGCGAGGGATCTCTAATCTCACCAAACCCTCAGGTAAGAGAGAAATAGTAAACCTTAAGTAGATGGGTATGAGCCAGGAAAATGTGTTACCTGTAGTTCATAAACAGAAATAGGGGAATTCCATAGTTCATGCCAAGTAATTTAATAATTATTCTTCATATTGTTGGATAACAAGAAATTAATATTTTTCTATATACAGTACTGTATAGTATAATTGTTTATTTCTTTTGATATAGCTTTACGTGAGTCTTGGGGACATAACTATTGCTACACACACAGATTGTTGTTTGAACAGTACAGTACAATATCTTGAGTATTTATTGGAGTATGAAATTAGTGTAATGTACAGTACAGTGACAGTTTTATAACTACAGTCATCCCTTGGTTATCATGCCTAATTGGAACCACGCCGAGTGATTGATAACGAAAAACGCGATAACGAAAGTACAGAACCCAAGACCCAAACCCAACTTTCCCATTTTACGACCATTTAGACCCACTAAATATATATATAATGTTATGTTAAATCTCAGAAACACACATAGGCCTGGCTAGGTTTATTACAAAGTGATGAAAAGGGTATGCTCAATACTGTAGTCCACAAAACATGTAGCTATGCTTTTTTTTTATTTGGTTCCCCATCACAGGAGTCCATTTTCTCTCACTTCAGGAGTCCTGAGTCCTCCGTTTTCTCTCAATCTTAGAGTGCACCCGAGACTTCGTTATTCCTTAGTAATGACACAGAATTTGATATTGCAACTGGGGTTGCAATTGTTGAGGTAACTTAGGTATGTCTGATTACAGTTGGAATATTCAAGATCCATTGTGAGTGATGTTTAAAGCTTCAACTGTCTTTATGATTGGTAAAACATGTCAAGTCTGTCAGTCTGAGCGGCATGTGTGAGTGCGTGTCTTTGCACAACCACTTTCATTCTGACCACCAAAGATATAATGTTATGGTAATTATCAGAAACACACATAGGCATGACTAGGTGTATTACAAAGTGATGAAAAGGGTACGCTCAATACTGTACAGGTAGTCCACAAAACATGTAGCTATGCTTTCTTTATTTGAGTGCCCCGTCATAGGAGTCCGTTTTCTATTACTTCAGGAGTCCTGAGTCCTCCGTTTTCTCTCTATCTTAGAGAGCACCAGAGACTTCGTTATTCCTTAGTAATGACACAGAATATGAAATTGCAACCCCAATTGCAACTGGGGTTGTAATTATTGAGGCAACTAGATAAGTCTGATTACAGTAAATGTGTTATTGTCAATTTGTAGGTGAAAGATTTTATCCTCAATAAATGGAGGCAAATGCATGATAACCAAATTCTCGGCCTGAAAAATGCGCTATAACAGCAGGTGTGCAGATTTTGATGAAGGCGTGATAATGAAAACCGCAATAACCAAGTGCGCTATAACCAAGGGATGACTGTATAGTGAAAAGGCTAAGAAAAAATGCAGTGATATCCCCATTAGCCGGAACAATTGGTGCAGATCACTTCCAGGGATGAGAGATTTCCGGCTAACCAGACGACTTTCTCAAACCCGGAAAAATTCCATATCCCTGGCACCTTTTCGGTGACTGGGAAAAGTTCCGAGTGTCTAAACTAGACCTCTTGCTCAGACGCACACTACGCCACTTCCCCAGAATGTTTCTGGGCTCTGGAAATGTTATCCTTGAGTCTAAACTACCAGAGTCCATAAATGCAGTTCTAATTAAGTTAGAAATTCCATTTCTTTACTATAATAATCCAGAATATTTTATCTAAAACTTTGTCTTAATACCCGTAAATATATTTTAAGATTAAAAATCTATAGGATATGGGCATGAATGAAGCTGTGTCTTACAGCAGACTGTTATTTTCCACTCCCATGGAGCTGTGGGGATTTATTTGTTCTCGTGTAACTGACCTGATTGAACGTAAGGTCACCCTTTCTTGGGTGGAGGATTAGTGGGTCTCATGACCTGAAGATGTCTTGAATAAACACGAAACCTAAAGTATTTTTAGAGAGATTGTGGTAAGTACAGATATAAGTATAAATGAGCAAAGTTGTATTCCTTCAACATTACATTACATTACATAACATTTTAAAATATTGAGTGAGAAAGCAAAAAGGTGTGGGTGATTAGAGAAATGGAGTGGAAATGAGTGTTGCCAAGCACTCTTCAACAGCTGATATTTTACTCGCTACCATGCAGTCACACACACACAGATTTGTCACACAGTGAGACCCTCACTCCTTATGTTTGCTGTCTTAATTCCCTTGTTAGGGGTGTGTGAGTAGTGTTGGAGTGCATGTGGGTGTGTGTGTGTGTGGGGGGAGGGGTGATGTTGGGGTGTGTGTGGGGAGGGTGTGATGTTGGGGTGTGTGTGTGGGGAGGGTGTGATGTTGGGGTGTGTGTGTGGGGAGGGTGTGATGTTGGGGTGTGTGTGGGGAGGGTGTGATGTTGGGGTGTGTGTGTGGGGAGGGTGTGATGTTGGGGTGTGTGTGGGGAGGGTGTGATGTTGGGGTGTGTATGTGGGGAGGGTGTGATGTTGGGGTGTGTGTGGGGAGGGTGTGATGTTGGGGTGTGTATGTGGGGAGGGTGTGATGTTGGGGTGTGTGTGTGTGGGAGGGTGTGATGTTGGGGGGTGTGAAGTTGGGGAGGGTGTGGTGTGTATGTGGTTATTGGAGGGTGTGTGTGTGTGTATGGGTGGTTGTTGGAGTGTGTGTGTGTGTGTGGGTGATGTAGGGGTGTGTGGATGGTGTTGAGGGTGGGTGTGTGTGTGGTTGTTGGAGGGTGTGTGTGTGGGTGGTTGTTGGAGGGTGTGTGTGTGTGTGTGTGATGTAGTGGTGTAATATTGGTGTGTTATGTGGGGCTGAGAGTGTGGGAGTCGAATTTTTATTTTGGGGGGAGGGTAGTACGGCCACTCCCCCCCCCCCCCCCCCCCCCCTTCCTCACTCATCCATGGCTAATTGTCATTGGGAGATGAATTTGATACCATAAGGATCCTTAATAAATTCCCTCCGAGACGTTTCCAATACAACATCCTTAAACGAAATATTTTGATGATAAAATGGTGGAAATTTTATTCTTTTATAAAAAAATCAGTTCTAATTTCATTAGACACCATATTTTTATCAAAATAATCCTGTATACTTTATCTAAAAAATTGTTTAAATAAACATATTTTAAAAACAAAAGCTCTATATGATACAGGTGTGAATATAGCTGTGTTACTTTTATCCTCTTCACCACTGATCGGCTCGTTAGCCGATTGGTCACGCCTCTGATACGCACTGTTGGCAAGTGTTCTTGTGTACTGTATATATTGTACTCCAGCAGGTCCTGTCATCTTTAGCCTAGAATAGGCAGACACTTTTCTCATTTGACTGTAGTACATAATTACTCACGTCTTAACACTTGTGGTGAAGGTTTGGTGGGAGATTATTGGGTTACGTTACTGATGCAATGTCAGGTCACCCATTGTTGGGTGGGCGATTAGTGGATTTTATGACCTGAAGATGTCTTGAATGACATTTTTTACCTATGAGGTGTATACATAGTACTATACTGTATTGTATATGAAGGGTACAGGTAATAATAAGTACAGTTTATTACAGTAACATATCTTTACTAATTAATGAAAAACAAATAAACAATAGTGTTGTATCATAAATGAGTCAGTACAGTAGACAAACAGTGAGGCGACCCTTAGGGGAGGAGGGTGGCACGGTCACTTTCATCCCTAAATGGACCCTTCTCCCTCTTCCTCCCTAGTTCACAACAAATGTTATAATATTTACTGTATTAATGTTAAAGAGATGAATTTGATACCATAATGATCCTCTATGAGACATTTCCAATATGATATCCTTAAATGACAAGCCGAATTAGAAGGTAAAAATAAGTATTTTACTGTCACTTGTGTTCTTATGTTCTTCAAAATCTTTATCAATGTCGTGTGCTCCCTCACTGCTGGCTGGGAGGAGGGGGGGAGGTGGGGTTGTCGACAGCCAGGAGGGGAGATTAACGCTTAATCAAGGATTATGAAAGGCAAGGGGTTTAGCTTTTCACTTATAAAATGTCACTGACTTGACTTAGAATATTACATGCATTGCTGGAATTATTGTAAGATAGTGATTAATTTGAGTATAAACATCCCATATTTTGCACCAGACATAATAATTTAAGTAATTAACTTAGTGCATTTGAGTACAGGTTGTGATAATTTGTGGTTGCTCAGAAGTTGTGGTTGCAGTTTTGAAGCTTCGTGACATCACTAATGTATAATACGTCTCCATAGGCCCTGGTTTATTCACTGATCAATTGTCTAAAGGCAAAGGTAGCCCAGTCGAGCTATCATATGTCAATTAATAAAAATTAAATGTAAATTGTTAAAAGACAATGGTAGTAGTGCTGTTAATGTGTGTGCTGTGTAAGTGTCTTGGCCTGTCACTTCACCACCGGTGGACGGAAAAAAGTCACAATTTTGGCTAGGAAAAAAGTCAGGAAAAAAGTCACAATTAAGGTAATAAAACTAAAAATATTTTAAAACAGCTCTTAACTGACAATACATGACTTTTACATATTGACAACACAATTTATATATGATGCACGTAGGTTAGGTTTTTTTTCCGTGCCTTTTTTCCTGTGTCTTTTTTTCCTGGATTCCCACCACCTGACTCCTGAACAAACTCTTCATCAACTTCTTCATATCCTACAATGTGTTTGGCAAGCTCAAAACACACACACACACACACACACTTACATACACACATACACACACACATGGGAATTAAGACAACAAGCATCCAGTGAGGGTCTTGTTGTGTGACTGCGTGGAGGCAAATTTAGATCAGCTGTTGAGGAGCTTATCGCTTGGCAACACTGGTGCATGTTACCACTCCTTTTCACTCCATCTCTCTATTTACCCACACCTTTTTGCTTTCTCACTCCATATTTTAAAATGTTATGTAATATAATGTTGAAGGGATACAACTTTGTTCATATATACTTATACTGTATTTACCACAATCTCCCTGAAAATACTGAAGGTTTCGTGTTTATTCAAGGCATCTTCACATCATGAGACCCACTAATCCCCCACCCAAGAAAGGGTGACCTGACATTCCATCAGAAGGTCAGTAATATGATAATATGAGACCACTAATCCCCTGCCCTCCCCCCCCACACACACAAAAAAACTTTCATTTTTATTCGAGACATTTTCAGAAAATTCTCTCGATTTTTAACCACGGAAAATTTGTTCGTAAATTGGGAATTTTTTTTAAAAATTCTGGGTTTGGGAATAATTTTCCCAGCAAATTTCAATTCCGGCTATCAGAGATTTCCAGGTTTGAGGTATTCCGGCTAACAGAGATATTACTGTATTAAAAATGGATGGAGTAAAGAAGAATTCTAGATCTGATGTTTGTCGTGGTATATAAACAAAGAGTTTGTGGTGTTAAGAGATGTGGAAAATTTGTCTGGGAAGTTTAACTCTTAATAATATATCTGAGGTAAGTCAGTAGATATAAACATAAAGACATGTGGAGAGAACCTATATTGTAACACTTCAGAACACGTTTGAGTGAAGTGAGTGAGTTTAGTCTTGTGAACACTGGAAGACATCCGACTGCTTAGAAGAGTATTTTACCCAAACTCATAACATAGTTTGTGTCTTCCTTCTTCCACCTTTGAGACTTTTAGAATTGTATTTTCCTCTCAATGCTCACAGCCAATTAGAAACTGCACAGTTCTCTCATGTGTTCTGTTACTTAATAGCTGTGACTCATAATTAATGTAATTTCTATAAAATAGTGAAAAAGGGCATTGTGTTTCTTGAAAGTTTCTCTAAAAGTCAAGACTTGTTTAAAACACACTTCTTCAACACAGTTCTTCCTTTGATCCATGGCAGGCTAGTCGGCAAGACCAAGTTGATAGGTCATTGTACTGCTGTGACATGCTCTAATCTACCAGCTACACACTTTGATACTCTGATCTAAACTAACCTACGGGTTAACACACCTTACACAGTACAGGTAGTCGTCGACTTACGACCTATGCGACTTACGTCTGTTCGACTTTACGACCGGTGGTACGACAGTTTTGGCCCCAGCCCCAGTGTAAATAATAAACCAATTGTACTGTAGTATGCAGTGATTTACTTAAACCTGACGACCGTAACAATAATGAACAAAGAAAATGTTGATAAAATATGACTTAAAGATGATTATATTATCATTACACATTACAGTATAATATACGTAAGGTAATTATAACATAGGCCGACTTACGACCAGATCAACTTACGACCGGTCGGCCGTAACCAATCTAGGTCGTAAGTCGACGACTACCTGTATAGCATATTGCAAAGTAAAGCACGATACAGAAATTTCTCAAGGTATATTATAGTATACTATGTTGCATTAACAGCTTCCTCCATCATGGGGAACTTTGTATAGTATGTCCACAGTAGCAAATAATTGACATCCAGAAGAACTTATTGTTTAGTATCTTCACCCTACATACTTACAGATGTCTTTGTGTAGGGAATAAACACTGTTAACACAAATTTGCTGATGTATAGCGTATGTATTCTTTTACCATGGTCATTTTCTCCTGGTACCAAGCACCTTCCACGTGTTTTTTCCACATCCTTTCACAAAACTGTTTATCTGAGCTTCTATGACTCTTCTCCTTCAGTTACATCTTTCAGCATGTCCAAGAAGCAACAAGCTCCTCCTTATCATCTCATGTTCTTCAGGTAACTCTAACATTCATCTCTATCATGACCAACTTACTTAGCTTACATGCAGTCTGCCATTGTCCACCTTACTGATGGGAGTCCACTGGCTTCTTTTGCAAAATTAAAATTACTCTATACCAGGATGAGTGTCACGGTATAAACACCATTCCAAACGATATTTTTCTCCACCACTAACCTCAAGTGTAACTATATAGTCATTCAGGGCCACCCCTAACATATCCTTCACCTCAAGTGTAACTATATAGTCACTCAGGGCCACCCCTAACATATCCTCCACCTCAAGTGTAACCATATTAGTCATTCAGGGCCACCCCTAGCATATCCACCACCTCAAGAGTCTATGTAATCATTTAGGGCCACCCCTAACATATCCTTCACCTCAAGTGTAACTATATAGTCATTCAGGGCCACCCCTAACATATCCTCCACCTCAAGTGTAACTATATAGTCATTCAGGGCCACCCCTAGCATATCCTCCACCTCAAGATTCTATGTAATCATTCAGGGCCACCCCTAACATATACTCCACCTCAAGAGTCTATGTAATCATTCAGGGCCACCCCTAACATATCCTCCACCTCAATTGTAACTATATAGTCATTCAGGGCCACCCCTAACATATCCTTCACCTCAAGTGTAACTATATAGTCATTCAGGGCCACCCCTAACATATCCTCCACCTCAAGTGTAACTATATAGTCATTCAGGGCCACCCCTAACATATCCTTCACCTCAAGTGTAACTATATAGTCATTCAGGGCCACCCCTAACATATCCTTCACCTCAAGTGTAACTATATAGTCATTCAGGGCCACCCCTAACATATCCTCTACCTCAAGTGTAACTATATAGTCATTCAGGGCCACCCCTAACATATCTTCCACCTCAAGTGTAACTATATAGTCATTCAGGGCCACCCCTAACATATCTTCCACCTCAAGTGTAACTATATAGTCATTCAGGGCCACCCCTAACATATCCTTCACCTCAAGTGTAACTATATAGTCATTCAGGGCCACCCCTAACATATCCTCCACCTCAAGTTTAACTATATAGTCATTCAGGGCCACCCCTAACATATTCTTCACCTCAAGTGTAACTATATAGTCATTCAGGGCCACCCCAAACATATCTTCCACCTCAAGTGTAACTATATAGTCATTCAGGGCCACCCCTAACATTTCCTCCACCTCAAGTGTGACTATATAGTCATTCAGGGCCACCCCTAACATATCCTTCACCTCAAGTGTAACTATATAGTCATTCAGGGCCACCCCTAACATATCCTCCACCTCAAGTGTAACCATATAGTCATTCAGGGCCACCCCTAACATATCCTCCACCTCAAGTGTAACCATATAGTCATTCAGGGCCACCCCTAACATATCCTCCACCTTAAGAGTCTACGTAATCATTCGGGGCCACCCCTAACATATCCTCCACCTCATGCGTAACTATATAGTCATTCAGGGCCACCCCTAACATATCCTTCACCTCAAGTGTAACTATATACTCATTCAGGGCCACCCCTAAGATATCCTTCACCTCAAGTGTAACTATATAGTCATTCAGGGCCACCCCTAACATATCCTCCACCTCAAGTGTAACTATATAGTCATTCAGGGCCACCCCTAACATATCCTCCACCTCAAGTGTAACTATATTAGTCATTCAGGGCCACCCCTAACATATCCTTCACCTCAAGAGTCTATGTAATCATTCAGGGCCACCCCTAACATATCCTCCGCCTCAAGAGTCTCTATGTAATCATTCAGGGCCACCTCTAACAATGGAAAAACATTGCCATTAATTTTGTGTTATATAAGTCTTGGTATTATTCAGCTCAGTACAAAAGTTGGCTCCCCGTGGTGAAACTGGGTCTCCAAACTGACTTACCTTGACTGTCATCTGGTGCGGGTGTGTTGTTTTATCTCATTTGGGATGGATACTGCTTCATTTTGGGAGGGAGCAAACGTTTAATCCTGACCATACCGAACAGTAAAGTTTTCATTACACAGTGGTCCCTCGGTTAATGAGCACAATCTGTTCCAGCAGGTTGCTCGTTAACTGAAAAACTCGTTAACCGAAACCATTGTTTCAATGGGTTTTTGGGTAATTTGTTCCAGCTCACCGAAAATTGCCTAAATTCAACCAAAAGGGTAGAAAAGTAAACTTACTTTGAGGTGTGTATGTAGAAGGCTCCTGGATGATGATGATGATGGGAATTAGAATGGGGGTGGAGGAGAAGGGAGAAGATAAGGCATTGGGGTGGAAGAGAAGTCTCTCCATGGTGCCATTTCACCCATAAAATTTTAGTTCTCTTGGTGTAATTCAAGATTATTTTCCTTAAATTAACACTGCACTGCATTATATATTGTCAATATGTAAATTAAATTTCAAAATGACCAATAATTTGCTTGCAAACACAGAAAAAAGCGTTTAGTTGAAGAGAGTCTCAAGCAAGAGGTTCCCTCCACTGAAAAGAGAGAGAGACTGGCGCCTGTTTGGTGTGTTGCCAGGCTGGATGGCGCGCATGAAACTAGTGTCTTTACCTTCAGTTAAGTTCAATAATTGTTAAAATGAGTAAAAAATTTAATATTAAACTTTTAAAATTATTGAATAGTATAAACTTCTTGATATTTACTAAAATAGTAAGGAATTTAAGCCCTAAAACCGATTACTGTATTGGCGGACTAATACTACAGCTGGATCACCAAATGCAAGCGAAAACATGTTGAGGTCGGCTCGTAAAAGACTCGTTAATCGAGGGATTGCTTGTTAACCGAAGTTAAGAATCTTATGGAAGGTAAATCGTTAACCGAAATCTTGTTAACCGAGGCGCTCGTTAACCAAGGGATCACTTGTACCTCCAATGTCAAAAATAGATGTGTCAGCTGTGGTGGGAAGCACTAGGCATACGTACTCTCTTTCCAGTCAATTACTGTTTCTCAAATTTGTTGCAGGAGTTTATCATTTTCACAACAAAGTGTCAGTTTTAGAATTAAATTTTAATTTTAATCAATATAAAAATAAATCATCAATTTATAAAGAATTGATTTTCATATAATAAATTAAAATATATAATTTTCCTGGCTCAGTCACCCTGTGTATGTTGAAATAATTACATAGATTAATTATTAGACCTTAAATTATTGATTAATTGTGAGGTAACTGTATTGGAAATAAAAATGATGTTGTAAGCACAATATAGTTTAGTGTTATGCAATGGAAATATATATGAGATTATTGATGGAAGCAGATATAATTGTTTGTAAATATTAGAAAACATTTTGTAAAGGTACACAGTACAGTTAACCCTCACTTTACGCGGTTAATGTAACCCGGAGGGTCCCGCGTAAAGTGAGAAACGCGTAAAGTTTAAACATAACATATGGGATTAATTGAAATGGAGTCCGGGCTGATCCCCAAACTCCACTTTTTGACGACACACAACTATGTTGTCGTAAAAATTTTATCTTAACTTTATGATGGTATGAAAAAACAAGTAATATAGAAGAGGTTAGGTTAGGAAAGATAAAGGTTAACATAGGAAAAATAAAGGTTAGGTTAGAAAACTAAAAATTAGGTGTAACACTTACGGTAGTAGAAGAGATGGGTCGGCATACGGGGATGGAGGCTGGTTCCGAGGCAGAGGGCAGATTACTGGCCCTCAGGTGAATCACCATTACTAGGTGAATCACCATCACTGTCACTTACAGTTGTCAGGGCTTCCCTGACAAATCCCTCAAAGTCATCTTCACTGCCACTATCACTGGCTTGGGCTGGCTGTGGTGGGTTGCGGGCGAAGAAATCTGTTATGCATTGCTGACGGCTGGCGTTGATGTTGTCGTGATACACCTTGATGTACGGCTCCATAGCCTGCACCAGCTGGGTATGGAAGACTTCATAGCGGTCATCGTCATTGTTGCGGGAAAGGAAGGACTTCATCTTCTCTGCACACTCCATGGCACCCTTAATATCACTATGACTTAAATTGTGTTCTTCGGAGAATGACGCACCTTCTTCCTCCTCTTCACTGACGTGTTCTTCTTCCAACATCTCGTCGGCAGTCACTTCAGGATCTCTGATCACCTCCAGGATGTCGTCGTTGGTGGTCTCGGAGAAGCCTGGAACTGTAACAGTCTGCACAGCTTCTCTGGCAAGGTCCACTGCTACTGCAACATTCTGAACCTCACCAGTCACAGATTGACTCCTCCTCTCACCTGGTATTCCATGCAACACATGTCTCCATGCGTGACGAATTGTAGCAATAGACAGCTGATCCCATGACTCCACCAAGAAGTCCACAGCTTTCTTGATGTTAAATACTCTCCAGAATTGTTTGAAGAGTATTTTTTGCTGTTCCAACTGTTGATCCTCATCTTCTTCGCTCTTGCTGTCGGTGGTGGTGTCACTCAGGTTACGCAACTCTTCCCTGGTGTTGGTGTAGTCGTTCAGGAGCTGGAATTTTTTGGTTGAGAATGCAGCTTTCACATTGCAAATCAACTCCTGGTCCATGGGCTGGATTAATGACGTAGTGTTGGGAGGAAGGCAGACCACTTTTACGTTGGGGTGACGATCTAACAGTAGGGGCGAGTGTCCTGGTGCGTTCTCCAGCAGCAACAAAATATTGAATGGCACATTCTGTCGCTCACAGAATTTTTTTACATCGGGAACAAAACAGTAATCAAACCAGGAGAGGGACAGTGTAGAGAACATCCATGCCTTACGTGAGGTCAGCCAGTGGACATTTAGCTTGGTCCTGTCCATGGTTTTGTAGGCGTGCGGCTTGCGTGCTGTGTGGATCACCGATAACTTGAGCTTACAGGTACCGGAGGCATTGGTGGTAAACAGGACGGTGATGCGTTCCTTCTGCATTTTCCGGCCCCGAATCCTGCTGGCATTCTTCACAACGAAGGACTTGGAAGGTAGCTCTTTCCAGAAAAGACCAGATTCGTCCATGTTAAACACCTGGTCGTCACTGTACTGTCCTTCCTCCATAATCTCACGTAAAAACGGAGGAAATTCCCGAGCCGCAGCACGATCAGCACTCGCTTCTTCACCACCAATGTTTATATTGGTGATCTTATTCCGGATCTTAAACCTCTGTAACCACCCAGAGGAAGCATTAAAGGGTTTGGGCTCTGTAATTCCTATCTTTCGTGCCACTGCCATGTACAGTTCACGTGCGTAGTCCTTAACAGAGCGCGTGTCGACCGCCATGTTCCGTCGCGCCTGACGCACCAAGTACCTCACAAGTAATTTTTCTGTCTTGAGAAGCACCTGGTTGTGAAAATACTTGATCATAGAATCACCTGTAGACTTTGTGATCTTCATGTGCTCCTTTATCTTGGCTGAATCCTTCTTTATAGTCCGGATCGTAGATTCGTTCACACCATGCTGGCGCGCCAAATCAACCTGCCTTGTTCCTTTCTCCAACTCTTGGATGATGGTATACTTCACCTCGTAGCTTAAGGAACGTCGTGTCTTCTTTGGTTTAGTGCCGCTGGGTCCAGGTAAGGAAAGGTTTCTCTCTGGGGGTGGTGGTCCGGCGGAAGCCATTTTACGGAACAATGGATGCGCGTTTACACGGAGTGGCCTTGAGGGATGAAACTGCCGCGGCTAGGTCAAGCGTTGTCTTCCTCCCTCCCTCCCTCCCCCAGGTGGACACGTCATAATACTTTAAGCCAATTACAGCTAGCAGCAGAGGGGGGTAGGGATGCATGGCCAATCACAGGTCTGATACGTCATATGACGTCAGTGATAACGCAACAAAGACACACACTGCACAACCTTACTGCGCCGCTTGCCCAAGCGGAAGGAGGAGGAGGGAGAGGCAGGCAGGCAGGCGGGCGGGTGGCGGGTGGGGCGAATCTAAAAATAGCGTCGCGCCGGACACTCTCCGCGTAATGGGGTTCATGTACCGCGTAATTTGAGCACGTGAGGTTCTGGCAAGGCACCACGTAAACGTGGAAACTCGGAATGCGGGACCGCGTAAAGTGAGGGTTAACTGTACTGTAAACCCTTGCTCAGTGTGGGGGGTTAGGTTCCTTGAAAACTAACTGCTTGGTGGGCAAAATCGCGTTAGGCAAACTTAACTTCTTATGGGAAAAATGGGGTGGTGGGATGGTGGCCTCGTATGGACTCATATCACGTGAAATGAATACCTTTTAAACATTTACCTAATGCACACTTATGATAATAATAAAATAACATACTATAAACAATTATACATATTAATGATAAGCATTATAAAATCATATTACTGTACTCAACGATTCATGGTTACCAGGTAGATGATTGTAGTGTAACCAGGATGACGATGATATTGTAGATGTTGTGAAGCCTTCTGATGACGGTGATTGATGAAGAAGACTTCAGTGATGATGATGATGAAAATGAAATGATTTTTATTTCTTAAGCCAAAGGATCATTATGATCATCATCTTCAGGCTCCAGATCAGCAGATGATGTTGATAGCTGGGGTTCATAGAGTTCTGGTTCGACTGATGATGTTGATGGTTGGGGTGACCGCGGCCTCAAGAAGTCTGCTGTTTTCTGTTGTTTGCTATTTTTATGCAAATCTTTCATAATTTCTCAGTACACTGTACAGTGGTCCCTCGGTTAACGAACACAATTCGTTCCAGAAGGTCGTTCGTTAACCGAAACCATTGTTTCAATGGGATTTTGGGTAATTGGTTCCAGCTCACCGAAAATTACATACAAACTAAAAATAAATGCAGTAAAGTACACTTACTTTGAGGTGTGTATGTAGAAGGCTCCTGGTTGATGATGATGATGATGATGATGGGAATTAGAAGTGGGGGTGGAGGAGAAGGGAGAAGAGAAGGAAGTGGGGGTGAAAGAGAAATCACCCCATGTTTCATGCCGTCATTTCACCCATAAAATTTTAAGTTCACTGGGTGTAATTCAAGATTATTTTCTTTAAATCAACACTGCACTGCACAATATATCGTCAATATGTAAAATAAATTTCAGAATGGCCAATAATTGTACTGTAAAGATGTAAAAATAGTTTATGTTCAAGAGAGTCTCAAGCAAGATGTTACCTCCACTGAGCAGAGACACAAACTGACGCCATGCTGGGTGAGTCAAGTGGCTGTTTGGCGCACTAAAAACTAGTTTCTTGTACTTCAGTTATGTTAAATAATTGTTAAAATGACTAAAAATTTTAATATAAAACTTGGAAAATTATTGAATAGTACAACCTTCTTGATATTTACTCAAATGGGAACGAATTTAAGCCCTAGAACCGATTACTGTATTGGCGGACTAATATTCCAGCTGGTGAGCAAGTGAAAACATTTTGAGAGGAATTTGTAAGGAATTCGTAAACCGAATTTTTTCGTTAGCCGAATTGAATATTCTTATGGAAGGTAATTCATTAACCGAAATTTCGTTAACCGAGGTGTTCATTAACCGAGGGATCACTGTACACAAACATCATCAGGGGCCCTTTTGAACTTCAAACTTCTCTCCATTATTGGATCTATGTCAAAACACTTCGCAACAAGTTTATTTGCTTTCAGGAGGAATTCAGACATAGCCTTATTTGTTAATTTAGGTTTTACTGGTTTCACTTCATCATCATCACTTTTACTGTCATCTGCGAGTCCAACTGTTCATTTCACCTCTTTCTGCATGTCATCTAAACCCTCACCTTCAATATCTTCTGCAAGTTTTACAATTTCTGCAATTTCCTTGCCAAGTGTCAGAGATCCCCTGAAATCATGAACAATTTTAGGCCAAAGTTGGTGCCAGCAAACATTCATGGTGGAAGGCTTCACTTCATTCCAAGACATTTTTATAATGTCAAGGCAGTCTTTGATGTTAAATGCCTTCCAGAATTCCATCAATGTTTCATATGCACAGCATCTATTGTTTCAGTTGCTCGCCAATAGACATTCTTCGTGTAATATGACATAAATGTCTTGATGACGCCTTGATCCATTGGTTGCAGATTTGAAGTGGTATTGGGGGACAAGAACATAAGTTCCACGTTGAGATGAGTGAACTGAAGTGTTTCTGTATCATGGCCTGGGACATTATCCAACAATAACAACACATTTGAGTAAAAATTCTTCATGAGATATTCCTTGACCTCATGCACAAAATGATGCTCCAACCAATCATTAAAGAGCATCCTAGTCACCCAGGCCTTTATACAAGTATAGGATTTCCAAACAACAGACAAATGAAGCATATTTTACCTCTTAATGCCCAGGGATTTCTGAATGGTACACAAGCACTGATTTGCACTTAAAATCACCTGCTGCATTACCACAAAATAACAATGTCAGCCTGTCTTTGAAAGCTTTAAACCCTGGAGCAACTTTTTGGGTCTTTGTAATGTAGTTTCGGTTATCCATATGTTTATAAAAGAGGCCAGTCTCATCAGCGTTAAACACTTGCTCCAGGGCACATCCTTAGTCCTTTATCAATTCCAGTAGCATGGACTTGAAGTGCTCTGCCTCTTTGTCTGCTGATCCAGCCTCTCCCTGAAGCTTCACATTATGTAAAGCAAAGCAGCGTTTAAAATTTTCAAACCACCCTTTGCTTTCTTGGAAATTAATCACAACCACAGCATCACTCCCTGCCCCCTCAGTTTTCACAACATGAGCATACAAGCTACGTGCTTTCTCATGTATTGCTACGCTATCGACAACAGATCCTTTCCCGTTCACTTGTCCACTGATCCAAACATTTAACAGCGAGACGCTCGGGGTCTGGCCGGTCACTAACCTCACCACACTTGACTGCACCACACAAGAGATAATTGTACGTGATGAGTCATAGCAAGTTTGCTATTTGAGATAGAGAGATGGGGTTTGTTGCATTATCATTGTAAATAAATTATCTACAAATAAGTTTATTTGATTAATCACCAAGAAAATAATTATTTCTATATGTAAGCGCGAGTAGAACACAAAATTTTTGTTTACGCTTAATGAAAATGTTTATCCATCACTTTATACCTTTGTTATTTCATGTGATTGCATTATGGACTTTATTCCACTATAAAGCGTACATGTTGAGAAAAAATAATGATAGAAGAAAAGTTGTGAAAAAATTAATATTTCATGAGGTAATAGTGGAGTAAATTGTGTGTTCTGGTGAGCACGTCCAAGCTGAGTACAGAGTACAGTATTAATACTTTTTCTTTAAGCGCAAAAGATAATTATACATTTTGAGTCATAGTGAGCTTACTATTAAAGATAAAAAGGTCGGGTTTGTTGCATTAGCTTTGTAAATAAATTACAGTCGGCCCTTAACATACGTGGGGTTAGGTAACAGAGGTACCCGTGAATGTTAAAAATCCGTTGTAAAGGCCTGGTGACTTAGGGATAAAAATCCCTTACCAGACCAATCAGGATCTTAATAAAGGAAAGTCAAGGACCATGGTTTTCTGAGGAATAACAAACAACCATTTGAGATTGACATCTCTCTACTATAAAAAATATAACAAAACTCTGACACCACTCAACAAACATCAAATAACAATTACGGGAGTCAAACAATTAAGGCAGTCAACAGTTAATGGAGTCAAACAATTAATGGAAGCAAACAATTAAAAGGGAGCAAACAATTAATGGGAGTCAGCAATTAATAAAATCAAACAATTAATGGGAGTCGACAACTGATAGAATCAAACAATGAACAGATATTTCCTACGGCAGTGGCCCTGGGGAAAGGTTCTGGAACACGGTGATGCACACTCAGGGTAGGGAAGCGTCCATTCAACTCCACACTCGAGCGACAGCGGCCGATTGTCTTGAAATGGCAGGAGAACACCGGGGCACAGACGGAGGAGATGAACTGATGGTCGTGGCATGCTGTAGTGGTAGATGACCAGAGAATTGACAGTCGATAGGTGAAGGTCTGGGGACACAGCCCACGAGTCCAGGACCTATGATGAGATCACAGCCAGAATTTGACGAACAGCAGGGTAGCTAGATAGTGACTGAATGGTGGCTGGGGTGAATCTTCCGGTGACACAGGTAGTTACTGCCGTTCTCACCTCTGTCCACACCCCCCCCAAGTGTTGGTCGCACCAGCAAACGAGAGAGTTAGCAGTGGTAACGAGCAGGAAGATCGTTTCCGCCCTTACATCCGTGTACTTTTGCTGCCCCCCCAAAACCCCTGGACCCCCCATGTCCTTATTTACCGTATATACCTGTGTGTAGTTCGAGTTTTTATGACCAAATTATTTGGCAAAAAATTGGGGGTCGACCTCTAAACGGGTAATAGTTTCGTTAGGTTGAAAAATATTTACCAGTAACTACCAGTAAACAGTGGAAACGACGCACCAACACACCACCAGCTGTGAGTGTTGGTACAGTTGCCAGGGCAGATCTCTTGCATCATCATAGCAAGCCCAAAGTAGCCAAATGCATGGTATGGTATGCACAGGACGATGTAAAACATAAAGTATTCATTTTTTAAAACTTATTTATTCATACTGTACATAAATTTTTGTTCATTACATTTGAAACATCAATCTTTGTTAATTAAATTTAAAACAAAAGAAAACTACGATTCCGTATTTTCATTAAAATATTACATCACAAGTATATTTTACCTTAACTGTGACTGAATGAATATGGAGATGTAATATTTTGGCTAAAATGACGTACATATTACAGTGGAAAGTGGGATAAAATCATGACGAAAACAATGACTTTCGCTTTCTTTTGTTGTTCAAAAGAATTTACCGTAATCGCTTTTCGAGTGGTTTTCAGTTAAAAAACTGTTGTACTGTACTGTATTACAATAATATTTTATCGTATCATTAGCCTCATAATCCCACAACTGAAAACCATTCGAAAAGCAATTACGGTAACATCTTTTGAACGAAAGAAAGCGAAAGTCATTTCTTTCGTCACAATTTTATCCCACTTTCCACCGTAATGCGCACGTCATTTCAGCAAAAATATTACATTTCCATATTCTCAGAAATAAATAGTAGTTTTGTTGAAACGTAATGTACAATATTTAATATAAAAATGCAAAGAGCTATAAAAACAATTAATACTGTACACCCGTAATGTACTGGCTGGTATCTCCACTCGTTCCCGTCTCTGCTCCTGCCTCCAGCGTCACCACTCCTACCCACTCTATCCCTCCGCCTCCACATCGTCACTACTGCTGACAACAAACACAAATGTTTTGTGAAAAACTGCACCTCCACTTCCTATGTACAGTACTGAACTGTACTGTGCTGTGTATTTTTACAAACAATAAACATAGCAAGAAAAGCTATAAAAAAAAGAGATAAAAATTTCACTTTACTGTACCGTACCTATCCTCGGCGACAGGACGGGGGTCATCGGGGTCATCGTCACTCAATTCCATAACGGGTGGTGAAGTGGGGGCGACGGTGGATTCAGCTGCTTCCTCACTGCCGCCAGTGATTGATGGTGTTAAATCTCTCCTTTGGCGATCAAAGAACATGGTGATGGGGAGTTGTTGTCTCTTTTTCACTTCTTCCATGATGTTTTTGTATGGAGCAAAAAACGTCATCCATCCCTCGCATGAATTTCAGGGCACGCACCATGGAGGGGTCCATACTATAGGCTTGTTTTTCAGTGCCTCAATATTCCTGGTCATCTCCCCCAACTTCTCCAACGTTATTTCTTGTTGCTCTTCCTCTTCCTTGCCTGAGTCTACTAACTCCTGTAGATCCTCCTCGGTCAGCTCAGTGTCGTGTTCTTCAATTAGCTCCCTAATCTCGTCCTCTGCCATGTCCTGGAAGCCTTCAGCAGCCACTTTCCTTGACAGTGCCAGGGTCTTTCTCACCGCCTCTGCGATGGCTTCGTCAGGAGAAAATCCAGTGAAATCTTTCACACATTCAGGCCACAGTGATTTCCAGCAGGCATTCACTGTCTCAGGCTTTATCTCCTTGAATGATTCAGCCACCACAGATATGCAGTTGGCAATGTTGAAGCTCTTCCAGTACTGAATCACATCCAGGTTTTGGTCATGGTCTAAGGCTGAGTGCAGTCTGGCCATCACACGTTTACTGTAGTTAGCCTTGAACGTCTTGATAACTCCCTGGTCCATTGGCTGAATAAGTGCAGTGGTGTTGGGTGGAAGGAACAACACCTGTACCTTTTCATGCAACACTTCCACTGACTGTGGATGACCGGGAGCATTGTCGAGGATTAGCAGGATCTTGAACTCAAATCCTTTCTGGTGCAGGTAACGTTCAACCTCTGGCAGGAAACAATGGTGGAACCAGTTGAGAAACAGTTCGCTCGTTGTCCAGGCACACGGTTTCTTAGACTTGTATATGAAGCCTTGGCAAATGAGGTGACCCGCAGCATTGCCACAAAATAGCACGGTGCACCTGTCCTTGGCTGCCTTGAATCCTGGTGCACGGAGTTCTTCTTGGGCGATGAAAGTGCGCTGTGGCATCTTTTTCCAGAACAAACCTGTTGGAAAAGAAAATAGTATACCCTGTACTATTATACATATACGGTATCAAAATCGGTATAAAAATATTACAGCACACTATATGGTAAATCACTATGGAATAAAAATATAAAAGTTACTGTATAAAAATCAGACGCATTTATCCCGTTTTCTCTTGTAACACAATACAGTACGTACAGTACAACAGGTATTTGAGCATTTTTAATGTTAAATGTACAGTAGTAATTTATTGTCTTACCTGTTTCATCCATATTCCACACTTGCTCTGGCTTGTATCCCTGCTCCTCGAGTATTGCTTTCAACTCTTCTGGGAAAGCTTTCGCGGCCATGGTGTCTGCTGACGCACCCTCCCCATTCATCTTCACATTCTTTAGGCCGAATCGACGCTTGAAATTGTCAAACCACCCCTTGCTGGCTTGGAAAGGTGTCGGAGGTGTCTCAGGTGTGGGGGTAGCAGTACTGGTACTGGGTACGGGTTCCTCAGCTGCAGGCGTGAAGCGTGTGTGTAGAGATTTAGCTTTCTCCCGGATAAGGATAGAGTCCACTGCTACACCTTTCCGGTGCTGGTCCTCTATCCACAGAAACAAGGCATTCTCCATCTTCACCATTGCCTTCTCCCTCACTTGGCTGACATACTTAGCACTGCGTGGAGCACTGGCACTTACAGCATCACAGATTTCTTTTTCCCTTTTCTCGATGGTACGTACCGTGCTTTCATTCACGTTGTACAGTCGCCCCACAGCAGCGAACGACATTCCCTCCCTTAACTTATTCAACAACTCCACCTTCTCCTGCAGAGTCATCACTTTCTTCTGGCGCTTAGGGGTGGCTCCAGCTGGCGTCTTTGATGCTCTTTTAGGGGCCATGGTAGATGTGGGTAGCAAGGGTAGCAACTACAATTCTGATGTTAACACAAGCGTGGTTACAGCGAGACTGACTGAGTGAGGGAGCGCGGAGTGGCGGGGTGGGGTGATGATGCGCTATGCGTGTGTGTGAGGTTGCGGGAGCGGGCGGTGTCCCGTGTTCGGAGCCGCGCACGAGTTGAGTGGCGCGCGATTTGAATGTACTTCAATTACTTCAGTGTACAGAATATTCCTCCGGCGGGGCAATCCGCGTATTTGCAAATCCGTGTATGCTAAACCTGCGTATGTTAAGGGCCGACTGTATCTACAAATAGTTTTATATAGGTAATCACAGTAAAATAATTAAATAAATACGTCAGCACGAGTATAACACAGACTGTAGTGCATGACTGCTACTCAAGCTCCCAATTGTGAATATTTGTCACTCAAAGTTTCTATATTTTTTTACATAAATTATACATAATTTGATTATAAATGCTTATTACTTTTGAAATTCATATGGAATAATAATATAAATTTTGGTTAAATGTAATTCATAAAAATATTACCATATTATACGGCATACAGTCAACCCTCACTTTACGCGGTTAATGTAACCCACAGGGTACCGCGGAAAGTGAGAAACGCGTAAAGTGAATAACATAACATATGGGATTAAATGAAATAGAGACCAGCTGACCCCCAAACTCCACTTTTTCCAACACAATACCTATGTTCTAGTAAAAATAACATATTAATTTTATGATGGTACATGCACACAATTAATACTTAAGAGAAATAGAGAAATGCAGTCGCCAAGTTAATGTCCATTCAAATAATGGACTCCACTCCCTCCCCCTCTTCTCACACTCGCTGGCTCTTCCCTCTCTGAGAAATGTTTGGGGGAAAACACCAGATTTTAAGGTACAGTCAACCCTCACTTTACGCGGTCCCACATTCCGCGTTTCCACGTTGCCCTGCTAGAACCCAGGATGCTCACATTCCACGGTGCGTGTACCCCTTTACGCGGGTGAAGTATAATTTTTTTATTTAGCTCATAAAATTCATACAAATTATCCGGCCAGAATATAATTTACATTGCTGGAATTCTTACAATTTGATGATCATTTTGAATATAAACATCATAGATTTTGCATTAGACATACAAATTTTAGATATAATGTTTACTCTGAGTAAATATGTTATCTTTTGTGCAAAATATATGACATTTATATTCAAAATATTCCTGGTCTTACAGGGAATCCAGCAATGTCAATTATATTATCCTAACTTTAGTCTGAGGTATTATTTATTACTAAAAAGGTAAATAGTCTGGTTTTCCCACACATTTATCTGGTAGAGAGGGTTGGTGAGGGGTGGGGGGGAGGGAGGGACCGTCCGACCATCTGGCACGATGTGAAGAATATTTTTTGTTTATTAACTGAAGATATTTGTTTTAGCTCATAAAATTCATACAAATTACCCGGCCAGAATATAATTTACATTGCTGGAATTCTTACAATTTGATGATCATTTTGAATATAAGTATCATAGATTTTGCATTAGATATACAAATTTTAGATCTAATGTAAGTATTTTGTTTACTCAGAGCAAATATGTTATCTTTTGTGCAAAACATATGAGGGTGTATATTCAAAATATTCCTGGTCTTGCAAGGAATCCAGCAATGTCAATTATATTATCTTAACTTTAGTCTGAGGTTTTATTTATTACTAAAAATGTAAATACAGGTGCTCCCCGACTTACAACCACATGGACTTACGTCCATTTGTACTTACGACCTGCTCTGACAGTACGTCTGTCACGACATACGACTGCGACCGTCGTGACCAAAAATATTTTCAAATGACGCTTGTATTTCCTATACCGAAACGTTTCCGTCCCGGGCGAGAGGGTGGCGCGTCTCAGGTTGCCTCGTGGGTACACTCACTCAGTGGAGCGCTTTGTTGGTGTTTGGTTATCGTATTTTATACTGATCGCGCTGTGAACTTTCGTTATTATCGTATTTAATTGACCTTACAATGACTGGAAAGCGTAAAAGTGAGAGTGCTGGTGGTGTTCCAAAGAAAAGGAGACAGGCAATTACTTTTGAGGTGAAAAGGAAAAACAGTAGCAACAATCTCACGCGACCTAGGTTTCTCACACTCGACTATATCCACTATTCTGAAGGACAAGGAACGTATTCGTGAAGTAGTGAAAGGAACAACACCTGTACAGGGAATTATAACGTCAAAGAGAAGACAAGGTCCTATTCACGATATGGAAAAATTATTGGTGATATGGATAGAAGACCAGATACAGAAGCGTGTTCCCTTAAACCTTCTAACCATACAGGCTAAAGCAAGAAGCCTGTTCCAAAGCCTGAAGGAGCAGGCAGGAGATGAATGTGATCAAACCTTTACAGGAAGTCATGGGTGGTTTGATAGATTTAAAAAATGCTACAGTCTACATAATGTTAAGGTGAGTGGAGAGGCAGCTAGTGCCGATGTTGGTGCTACCGAATCTTTTAAGGAGGAGTTAGATGATGTGATTGTGGAAGGGAATTATTTGCCTGAGCAAATATTCAATGTGGATGAGACTGGATTATTGTGGAAGCGCATGCCTGAGCGGACATACATCCACGAAGAGGCGAAAACAATGCCCGGATTCAAGGCATTCAAGGACAGAATTACACTTCTGTTGGGGGGGAATGTTGCTGGTTTCAAGCTAAAGCCCTTCATGATCTATCATTCAGAGAACCCCAGGGCTTTTAAACATGTCAGCAAGCACACACTGCCAGTGTTTTATCGCAGTAATAAGAGAGCCTGGATGACCCTAGCACTGTTTGAGGATTGGTTCATGACTTGTTTCATTCCACGAGCCAAGGAGTATTGTCTGCAACAACAGATTCCATTCAAGATTTTACTGATTTTGGATAATGCTCCGGGACACCCACCACACCTGGACGACATGCACCCTGATGTTAAGGTAGTGTACATTCCACCTAACACTACCTCTATCATCCAACCCATGGATCAAGGTGCTATTGTTGCCTTTAAAGCGTATTATTTACTCACGACCTTCGCTCAGGCTGTTGCTGCTACTGAAGGTGAGAAAACGCTCAGAGAGTTTTGGAAGGAGTACAACATTTTGTCATGGGATCAGGTTACAAAACATTGCATGAATGGAATATGGAAGAAAATCCTGAAAACATGTGTGAACAGTTTCAAAGGATTTAATGAATATGAAGTTATTTCGGATATTAGTAACAAGATAGTGGAGTTAGGTAAACAGCTGGAGTTAGAAATTGATAATGAAGATGTTGGACGGTTGGTTGAAAGTGTAGCAGAAGAGCTCAGTAACGAGGATCTTATTGAACTAGATGCACAGAAAATTGCAGAGGAAGAAGAGAGAAAAAATGTAGAAGAAGAATCTGCACCCCCCAAAAAGTTTTCAGTGAAACAAATGGCAGAGGCATTTGCTACAATTAATAAAACAATGCAAATGTTTGATGGCATGGATCAAAATTTTGAGCGTTATGCCAAGGTTGACAGAATGATCCAAGATGCACTTGTTTGCTACAGAGAAATTTATAATGAAAAGAAAAAGCAAACTGTGCAGTCTAAATTGGACATCTATTTCAAGAAGTCCCCCAGTGCTGTCTCCTCACGCCCCACCAGTGCTGCCTCTTCACTCCCTCAAGATGATCCAATACCTTCAACCAGCAAGTTTCCACAGCACATAAACCTCTCTGAAGAAAGCGACATTGATGACCCACCCAGCCATGTCTCCTCTTCTGCTTCTTCCAAATATTATAGTTTCCACGTACAGTCAACCCTCGCTTTAAGTGGTCCCACATTCCGCGTTTCCACGTTTACGTGGTACCCTGCCGAAACAGGAATGCTCACATTCCGCGGTGCGTGTACCCCTTTACGCGGAGAGCGGCTGGCGAGCTGCGCCATTTTTGGATCCAAATCTCCCGCCATCCACCATGTTGTGTAAGCTGCGCGAGCATGGTGCGCACAAGGTCGCCCAGTCATCAAAACATTACCGAATTCTTCACCCGCCACCTACCACAGCCGGCCCAAGTCAGTGATAGTGATAATTATAGTGAGGATATGGACTTATATGGACTTTGAGGGGTTTGACAAAGAGGCCCTGCAAGCCTCTGTGGTGGATAGTGATACAATTGATACAAGTGATACAGGTGAGGGCCAATAATCTGCCCTCTGCCTTGGAACCAACCGCCCATCCCCGTGTGCCCAGCCATCTTTTCTACTAATGTTTGTGTTAAAAAACCTAATGTTATTGATATTTCTCTTAATTATTAATTGTGTGCATACCATCATAAGGTTAAGATAATATTTTTACTACAACATAGATGTGTGTCGTCAAAAAGTGGAGTTTGGGGGATCGGCCTGGACTCTATTTCAATTAATTCCATATGTTATGTTGTTCACTTTACGCGTGTCTCACTTTCTGCGGTACCCTGTGGGTTGAATTAACCGCGTAAAGTGAGGGTTGACTGTATCCTGTAAATAGAAAATTATGGGGGCCCTGTGTGCATTCAGCTGACTACATTTAAGGTATGTGCTCAGTCACACTGTATCCATTCCTCATTATTTATTACGTTTAGTGTACTGTATTTCATTGTAGATTTTTAATTTAAAAAAAAAAAAAAAAAAAAATTATTTATTTATTTTTTTTTATTTTTTATTTTCTTTATCCATGTCGGACTTACGACCATGTCGGACTTACGACCTGGATTTGGGTCCCTAACCCCGTCGTAAGTCGGGAGCACCTGTATACTGTTTTCTCCCAAACATTTGTCTGGTAGGGAGGGAAGGTTGGGGGTAGGGAGGGAGGGAGGGAGGGACCCAGCGATCGTGGGAAGAGGGGAGGAGCTGGAGGTGGGGTATTTTGATTGACAGATAGTGTTATGGTGAAGTATATTTTTTTTATTTATTGAAGATATTTGTTTTAGCTCATAAAATTCATACAAATTACTCGGCCAGAATATAATTTACATTGCTGGAATTCTTACAATTTGATGATCATTTTGTATATAAACATCATAGATTTTGCATTAGACATACAAATTTTAGATTTAATGTAAGTATTTTTGTTTATTCAGTGCAAATATGTTATCTTTTGTGCAAAATATATGACGTGTATATTCAAAATATTCCTGGTCTTGCAAGGAATCCAGCAATGTCAATTATATTACCCTAACTTTAGTTTGAGGTATTATTTATTACTGTACCTTAAAATCTAATGTTTTCCCCCAAACATTTCTCAGAGAGGGAGGAGCCAGCGAGTGTGAGAAAAGGGGGAGGGGGGTGGTAGTTGAGTCCATTATTTGAATGGACATTAACCTGGCGACTGTATTTCTCTTAGAATTTAATTGTGTGTGCATACCATCATAAAATTAAGATGTTATTTTTACTACAACGTACGTATTGTGTCGGAAAAATGTGGAGTTTGGGAGTTGGCCCAGTCTCTATTTCAATTAATCCCATATGTTCTGTGTAAAGGCCTGGGAATTAGGGATAGTAATCCCTTACCAGACTAATCAGGTTCTTAATAAAGGAAAGTCAAGGACCATGGTTTTCTGAGGAATAGCAAACAATCGTTTAAGATTGACATCTCTTTACTATAAAAAATATAACACAAAACTCTGACACCACTCAACAAACATCAAATAATTATGGGAGTCAAACAATTAATGCAGTCAATAGTTAATGGAGTTATTCAATTAAGGGAAGCAAACAATTAAAGGAATCAAACAATTAATGGGAGTCAGCAATTAATGGATTCAAACAATTAATTGGAGTCAACAATTGATAGAATCGAACAATAAAGGGGAATCAGCAATTAATGGAATCAAACAACCATAGAAGCAAACAATGAACAGATATTTCCTACGGCAGTGGCCCTGGGGGAAGGTTCTGGAACATGGTGATGCACACTCAGGGCAGGGAAGCGTCCATTCAACTCCACACTCGAGCGACAGCGGCTGATTGTCTTGAAATGGCAGGAGAACACCAGGGCACAGAAAGAATGAGATGAACTGACGGTCGTGGTATGTGGTAGTGGTAGATGACCAGAGAATTGACAGTCGATAGGTGAAGGTCTGGGGACACAGCCCACGAGTCCAGGACCTATGATGAGATCACAGCCAGAATTTGACGAACAGCGGGGTAGCTAGATAGTGACTGTATGGCGGCTGGGTTGCATCTGGCGTGACACAGGTAGCAGCTGCCGTTCTCACCTCTGTCCAATCCCCCCCCCCCCCCCCCCCAAGTGTGGGTCGCGCCAGCAAACGAGAGAGTTAGCAGCGTTGACGAGCAGGAAGATCGTTTCCGCCCTTACATTCTGTTATTCCATTTACGCGTTTCTCTTTTTACATGCTACTCCACGGGTTCAATTGACCGCGTAAATCGGGGTATTACTATATATATATATATATATATATATATATATATATATATATATATATATATATATATATATATATATATATATATATACTGTATATATATATATATATATATATATATATATATATATATATATATATATATATATATATATATATATATATACTGTATATATATATATATATATATATATATATGCTGATAACCACCAGGAAAGAAGAAAACACGAAGTTCCCAAGCGCTTTCGTGTAATTCACATCTTCAGGGGTGAGTACAGACTAGATCGAGTAATGCAAAACAAGATGAATATATACAGAGGAGGGTGAGACCAGGTCCACATTGGTCAGGTAATGACCCTACTAATCTTTAAACGGCACACAACGGTTGGTGGTTGGGTCAGATGGGACAGTGACCCGCCCTCTCACCTGATCACAAATCTTCTTAATTACAAAGTTGTCCAGCTTGTACATGCCGTTACTCAAATTCATGTTGAATGCTTCAGTATGTTTAATAAGACTAGATTCTATGATGTTCCTACTATCAATTGAATTACATGGTAATATTGAGGAGGCATTATCCCAGTCAATGCAATGCTTGTTATCCCTCAAATGAACAAACAGAGCATTGGATTCCTGGCCTGTCCTAACACTGTATTTGTGTTGTTTAATTCTAGTTACAAGATCTTTACCTGTCTGGCCTAAGTAAAACATATTACATTCCTTGCAAGGAACTTTATAAATGCAACCAATTGTGTTGTTGGGGGAGTTCTTGATTAACATTTGTTTAACAGTGCATGAGTTTTTAAATGCCACATTGACGTTCCAAGATTTTAGCTGTGCCGGAATGTGTGAGAAATTTTTGTGAAATGGTAATATTAAGATATTCTTATGGTCATGGGTGGGCTTGGGATCAGTTCTATAAAAAGTTTTCTTAGTAATGTTTAAGCATTTGTCTATGAAAGATCTAGGGTATTTAAGGTTTGAGCCAATATTATATATATATTTGTATTCCTCATCGATGAATTCCGGACTGCAAATTCTCAAGGCACTTAAAAACATTGTTGTAAATACTGACTGTTTGACTTTATTATGGTGGGCAGAATAATAATGAATGTAAGAACACACATTGGTTGGTTTTCTATAAATACTGAACTTAAAAGTGTTACCTATTCTGTGTATCAGACAGTCTAGGAATGGCAATTTACAGTCTTGCTCTAATTCCACAGTGAATTTGATCGAGGGGGCTAAGTTGTTAAGTTGTGGTAGGAAAACTTTTAGGTCCTCATTACATGGCCAGAGACATAATACATCATCAACATATCTAAACCAGACTGCTGAGGGTGGTAAAATATTACTTAATAGTTTCTTTTCAAAGAATTCCATATATAGGTTGCTTAATACAGGTGAGAGTGGATTACCCATTGCCATACCAAATTTTTGAGCATAATATTCCCCATTGAATTCGAATTTGCAATCCTTAATACATAGTTTGATGAGTTCGATGAAGTCGTCTTTCGAGACGGGCAGTGAAATGTTATCCAGGGAATCTATGAGGAACTCTAGTAAATCATCAACTGGGACCTTTGTAAAAAGTGACGTTACATCAAAGCTGACCAGTTTAAAATCATGATTAATGTGCAAGTTATTGAGTTTATCAACCAGATCCATATTATTCTTGATATTGGAGTTAGAAATGTTGCCAACTAGAGTTCCTCATAGATTCCCTGGATAACATTTCACTGCCCGTCTCGAAAGACGACTTCATCGAACTCATCAAACTATGTATTAAGGATTGCAAATTCGAATTCAATGGGGAATATTATGCTCAAAAATTTGGCATGGCAATGGGTAATCCACTCTCACCTGTATTAAGCAACCTATATATGGAATTCTTTGAAAAGAAACTATTAAGTAATATTTTACCACCCTCAGCAGTCTGGTTTAGATATGTTGATGATGTATTATGTCTCTGGCCATGTAATGAGGACCTAAAAGTTTTCCTACCACAACTTAACAACTTAGCCCCCTCGATCAAATTCACTGTGGAATTAGAGCAAGACTGTAAATTGCCATTCCTAGACTGTCTGATACACAGAATAGGTAACACTTTTAAGTTCAGTATTTATAGAAAACCAACCAATGTGTGTTCATACATTCATTATTATTCTGCCCACCATAATAAAGTCAAACAGTCAGTATTTACAACAATGTTTTTACGTGCCTTGAGAATTTGCAGTCCGGAATTCATCGATGAGGAATACAAATATATATATAATATTGGCTCAAACCTTAAATACCCTAGATCTTTCATAGACAAATGCTTAAACATTACTAAGAAAACTTTTTATAGAACTGATCCCAAGCTCACCCATGACCATAAGAATATCTTAATATTACCATTTCACAAAAATTTCTCACACATTCCGGCACAGCTAAAATCTTGGAACGTCACTGTGGCATTAAAAAACTCATGCACTGTTAAACAAATGTTAATCAAGAACTCCCCCAACAACACAATTGGTTGCATTTATAAAGTTCCTTGCAAGGAATGTAATATGTTTTACTTAGGCCAGACAGGTAAAGATCTTGTAACTAGAATTAAACAACACAAATACAGTGTTAGGACAGGCCAGGAATCCAATGCTCTGTTTGTTCATTTGAGGGATAACAAGCATTGCATTGACTGGGATAATGCCTCCTCAATATTACCATGTAATTCAATTGATAGTAGGAACATCATAGAATCTAGTCTTATTAAACATACCGAAGCATTCAACATGAATTTGAGTAACGGCATGTACAAGCTGGACAACTTTGAAATTAAGAAGATTTGTGATCAGGTGAGAGGGCGGGTCACTGTCCCATCTGACCCAACCACCAACCGTTGTGTGCCATTTAAAGATTAGTAGGGTCATTACCTGACCAATGTGGACCTGGTCTCACCCTCCTCTGCATATATTCATCTTGTTTTGCATTACTCTATCTAGTCTGTACTCACCCCTGAAGATGTGAATTACACGAAAGCGCTTGGGAACTTCGTGTTTTCTTCTTTCCTGGTGGCTATCAGCATATACCTAGATCACGCGCACCTACAGTGATTTACTTGCATATATATATATATTTATATATATATATATATATATATATATATATATATATATATATATATATATATATATATATATATATATATATATATATATATATATATATATATATATATATTCATTCTAAGCCATACTGGTCATACACTTTGTTTACTAACTGTCCTTGTACCAGCTTTAGCACTCTGAAACCCAGCGTTATCATTTAAGTCATTTTGAAGGGAATTTATGATCAGTACAGGTAATAAAGAAAGAGTACATAGTTAACCAGACAGGAACTAAGACGCCTTGAAAACTTACACTTGACCCAGCGTCAGTGACTTCAGTATTCCTGTCCAGTAAACAAAGGAGCCAGAATTTAGGCTCAGATTCAGACTTCCCCCACACAAGTGAAGTGCAAAAGTATTTCAGCGCCCAACATGGAAATAAGCGGAGTTTGTGCTGACACAATAACTCGTCTGGGCTGGAGCGTAAGCGACTGCAGAACGGGAGTTTCAATGAAATCTTTTGTTAAATATATTAGTATGTCATAAAATATATTTTTGGTTGATAGATATTTTAGTGTAAGACATTAACATCTATGTTTACTTGATTCTCTCGACCCTGAATTTCAAGTATTGTCATATAAACTCATCTAAAACATTGGCTTAGAAAGAGACACAGTGTTAGTTAGATTTAGTTAGGAATGGAATAAACTGGTTAAGATTTATTATCACAAACCCCCTTGATTATGTACAGTATTATGAATGTTTGCTTACTCTTGATACAGAATGATTGGAAAGGCTGTCCATTGTAATTATATGTCTCAAAGAATAAACAGTTGAAATGCTTAATAAGCTGAACAGTAAATTCATTTACTTATATGATTATTCTTTGAAAAAATAGACATAGTTTATAAATCTGTATTTTCATTGATGGGTGTAGCATTAAAATGACTTGGGTGTACTGCCTTTGTTTCCAGATCTACAGGTCTACAGATCTACATGTTTTAACTTTTATGACGATGAAGGTCTGTTCTGCATCACTCGGACTGGACTAACATGTTGTTCACTTTCTGAATTATCTAACAAACATTTTTACTTTGAATGATCATAATAATGAAGTGTTAATTATATATTGACCACACCATTAACCTTCTTATGAGTACAAACTTTCCACAGCACTATATACTCTGAGTGTATATATATATATATATATATATATATATATATATATATATATATATATATATATATATATATATATATATATATATATATATATATATATATATATATATATATACTTCATTTTTAGTCACACCCAGTAGGTCGAGGGTTCGATTCCTTGCTGGTGAGGTCGTTGATTATTTATGTGTATATATATATATATATATATATATATATATATATATATATATATATATATATATATATATATATATATATATATATATATATATATATGCTGATAACCACCAGGAAAGAAGAAAACACGAAGTTCCCAAGCGCTTTCGTGTAATTCACATCTTCAGGGGTGAGTACAGACTAGATAGAGTAATGCAGAACAAGATGAATATATACAGAGGAGGGTGAGACCAGGTCCACAATGGTCAGGTAATGACCCTACTAATCTTTAAATGGCACACAACGGTGGCACCCATCTGACCCAACCACCAACCGTTGTGTGCCATTTAAAGATTAGTAGGGTCATTACCTGACCATTGTGGACCTGGTCTCACCCTCCTCTGTATATATTCATCTTGTTCTGCATTACTCTATCTAGTCTGTACTCACCCCTGAAGATGTGAATTACACGAAAGCGCTTGGGAACTTCGTGTTTTCTTCTTTCCTGGTGGTTATCAGCATATACCTAGATCACGCGCACCTACAGTGATTTACTTGCATATATATATATATATATATATATATATATATATATATATATATATATATATATATATATATATATATATATATATATATATATATATATATATATATATATATATCGGACAACGTCCATTTCGGTTAACGTCACGTTTCCAAGAACGTATCTAGGACGTTAACCGGCGCATGACTGGATATATATACTGTATATATATATATATCCAGTCATGCTCCGGTTAACGTCCTAGACACGTTCTTGGAAACGTGACGTTAACCGAAATGGACGTTGTCCAATCATCACATAAACTTTTTATTTATACTTACGTGTATGTGGAATACTATATTCGTACATATACACTTTTACTGCTAAATCACTACTGTAATGTGATACAGGTGATTAATTTTTATCTCTTGTGCAAAATACATGACGTTTATATTAAAATTATTCACTGTTTTACAAGGACTCCAGCAACGCCGAACAGATGGGAGAGAGGATGGGAGCGAGCGAGGGGGCGTGGGGGGAGGGGAGGTAGTACGTTTGACAGTTGGCACAGGCCCAGGTCTAACGCGTGTATATTTATCAGTTCTTAGGTGACTAAGCTTCTCTCTTATAAAAAGCCAGTGAAATGACCTGGGTGAATATACAGTAATTAACATAGCTGGGATTCTTGTAAGATACTGATTAATTTGAATATAAACATGCTATAATTTGCACTAGACAAAACAATTTTAGTACCGTGTGGGGTATGAGATTGTTTGGTTCACACTCAGGATGGGTTGGAGAAAGGAAACTCACAATGTGCTCTCTATATACATGTTGTATTGGATGTACAATGCAGCTTGGTGCTGGGAAGGCAGCATGGTTACAAGCTTGATGTAGAGAGAGCTGGTTGGTGAGGACGCTCAGAGAAGGACAGCTTGTGGGTCGCCATGCTCGCCAGCGGGAGAGAGGACCGCCAGGCAGGCGGAGGAGGAACGAGGGCCGCCAGGCAGCGGCGGAGGATGAGGTGTTGCTGGCTGCGGCTGTAGGTAGAAAGAGGGATCACCACGAGGTCAGGTCTTAAATAGCGGGGGTAGGCGTGGCTTAGCAGTTGACCCCCGCTCCGTGGTGTATGGCGGCGCTGGTTGACCTAGATCACGAGGCATACACTGGGGAATTGGTGGGGTCGGCTAGGCAGCGACAAACAGCGTTTGTAGGGGAGAATTCCACTACAATACTCCCCCTTCCCTCCAGGCTGTGTAGGAGACTTGTTGTCTGCAGGGTTGCCTAGCACATGTGAGGCAGAACGGGCGGTGCATGCCTCATGTGAGACAACGGCGATGGCGTGGATGAGCCGGTCGCTGGGGACAACTGTCTAGATACACAATATCTGTGGGAGTAGAGAGGGAGAATAAGTGTGTGTGGAGGCAATGAATGTTGTGCTTCCCTCACGGCAGGTACAGAGTCGCCAGATGCGCCTGCTGGGGTGTGTGGGCCTGGGTCAGGAGCAGGGGCTGTGTCAGCAGCAGGGGATGAGGGCTCGTGACAGCAGCTGGGTCCAGGACAGCAGCAGGGAGTGCCTGAGGGAGAAAAGAGGGGGTGTGTGGGTCCGCACTCAGGAACAGAGGCCGCATCAAGGGCGGCAAGGGTTACTGCTGGGCCGGGGTCGGCATCTGAGGCAGGACGGGTGTGCTGGGGTCAGGAAGAGGTGCTGGTGTCTGCTAGGAGAAACAGTGCTGCTCTAGGGTGTCTAACCTGTGGTGTAGAGACAGTAGTTGTAGAGCCGATGAGAGCTGCTTCTGTGTGGATAAGCCAGTCTTCCATGTTGCTTGAAGACTGGGAGCGTGATCAGTTTCTCCTCCATCCTGTGTGAGTGCGAATCTCCGGGAGTCACCATTTGTTTGGGTATGAGATTGTTTGGTTCACACTCAGGATGGGTTGGAGAAAGGAAACTCACAATGTGCTCTCTATATACATGTTGTATTGGATGTACAATGCAGCTTGGTGCTGGGAAGGCAGCATGGTTACAAGCTTGATGTAGAGAGAGCTGGTTGGTGAGGACGCTCAGAGAAGGACAGCTTGTGGGTCGCCATGCTCGCCAGCGGGAGAGAGGACCGCCAGGCAGCGGCGGAGGAGGAACGAGGGCCGCCAGGCAGCGGCGGAGGATGAGGTGTTGCTGGCTGCGGCTGTAGGTAGAAAGAGGGATCACCACGAGGTCAGGTCTTAAATAGCGGGGGTAGGCGTGGCTTAGCAGTTGACCCCCGCTCCGTGGTGTATGGTGGCACTGGTTGACCTAGATCACGAGGCATACACTGGGGAATTGGTGGGGTCGGCTAGGCAGCGACAAACAGCGTTTGTAGGGGAGAATTCCACTACAACCGTAATCAAATTAGTACAGGTGCACTCCAGCTTTGCACTAAGAAATCTATGTAAATCTACCCAAAAATACAGTTGAAAAACTTTTTTATAAAATGTACTACAGTACTGTACACTAATGTACAACAATTTTTATCTCTTGAGCAAAATATATGACGTTTATATTCAATTTATTGGCTGTCTTGCAAGGATTCCAGCAATGCAAATTATAATCTCCTAACTTTACTCTGAGATATTATATAAGATAAAAACTGTAAGCCTAAAAGCTTGACTGAGGGGGGTTGGGGGGGGGTGGGTTGAGGTGATAAGTTTGAGGCGAAGGTCTCTGTGTGTTTATTTAACAGTCCTAGTAAGCTTCTCTCATTTTAAAATGCAAGTGATATGACCTAGGAAAATATAATTAACATAGTAGGGATTCTTGCAAGATACTGATTTATTTGAATATAAACATGTTGTAATTCGCACTAGACATAACAATTTTAGTACCGTAATCAAATTAGTACATGTGCACTCCAGCTTTACATTAATTTAGTTTACGTTTCTTTTAGTATGGTGTGTGCATATAAATGGATGAAAATAAATGAAGAAATTTATGTAAATCTACCCCAAAATACAGTTGAAAAACTTTATAAAATGTACTACAGCATTGTACACTAATGTACTACATTTTTATATCTTGAGCAAAATATATGATGCTTATATTCAAATTAATCTCTGTCTTGCAAGGATTTCAGCAATGCAAATTATATTATCCTAACTTTAGTCTGAGATATTATATAAAATAAACATAAAGAAATCACCAATCATTTATCTTGAACACAAGGAGGGTGGGAAGATGGGGGGAGGTGAGGTGACAGATGTCTGGCATTTGTTTGTTTATTTATTTGAGATAAAATTTGACAGTTGGCGCTGAAGGCCTGCGTGTTTATATATCATTACTTATGAGTGACTAAGCTCTTCTCATAATTTTTCACCCAAATGACCTGGGTGAATATAACTTACATTGGAGGGATTCTTGTAAGATAGTAATTTATTTGAATGTTTTTTTTTTTTCAATTAAATTTTAATTGTTTATTCCTTGATAGAGGAAGCGGGATCCTAGTGCTGTCACTTGGTACCCCTGTACCATAACACCAGAAGCAACTGGCCAGTGTCACAAGTATATACAGTACAGTACAGTACAGTCATCCCTTGGTTGTCGCGCCTAATTGGGACCCCGCTGATAACAAATGTACAGAACCTATGGGATTTATTCTAATTGGTTCAGGCACCCAAGACCCAACCGCAAGTTTTCCATTTTATGACCATTTAGACCCACTAAATATATATATAATGTTATGGTAAATATCATACACACACATAGCCATGGCTAGGTTTATTACAGTGATGAAAAGGGTACACTTAATACTGTAGTCCACAAAACATGTAGCTATGCTTTTTTTATTTGGTCCCCCGTCATATGAGTCCGTTTTCTCTCACATCAGGACGCCTGAGTCCTCCGTTTTCTCTCTTAATCTTAGAATGCACCAGAAACTTTACTATTTTAAGTGAAGCCACAGAATTTGAAATTGCAACCCCACTGCAACTGGGGTTGCAATTGTTGAGGCAACTCGATATGTCTGATTACAGCAAATGTGTTATTGTCAATTTGTAGGTGAAAGATTTTATCCTCAATAGATGTACTGTAGGTTAACATTTCACCTGTAGGGAAATGCTTAAAAAAAGCCTTAGTAAGGAAGCATATTCCTTTAACACATAATATCTGACCAGTATGGGGAGGATCATCGTGTCTCCGTCAGGGGGTCGTGGAGTGGTGGTCCAGCAGGCGTCACGTTTTTTTTTGGGGGGGGGGGGGGGTGGGGGGCACGGACGTTGTTCGGTCGGACGTTAACCGGCGCATGACTGTATATATATATATTGATTTAAAGGCGATATAGGGATTTTCAAGAGTGTTATTGACTTTACACATTTTTTTGGCTTTATGCAAAGTCCCACGAATGTAACCCCTGTGTAAGTTGCGAGTCTACTATACTGTATACAGACATCCCCCACGTTACAGAATCCATGGTTATGGAATTTTGCCCTTACGGAATTTTGAAATTACTGTATGATTTGAATTTTGGGCAATGGAAAACAAATTTGCCCTTATGAAATTTTGGTAAATAAAAAAAAAATGTGCTCTTTTTGACCCCAATTTATACTAAATTAAAAAAATATTGTGTGTGGATTTTCTGTGTTGGCCACAAGGCAGTTGGAAGGCTGCTCACCTCCCCAGTTGGCAGCAGCCACCACAACAATGGCTCTGCACAGTTAGGATTCTTTCATCCAGTTTGTGTTCAGGACTGTATTTACCCGTATGGAATTATGGTTAAGTTATTAAGATTAAAAAAATAAATAAATAAAAAAATCACGATATTGAACAAAACTTTTCACTGAAATTCTAAAATTTATTTCGTGTGAGTTGTGGCTCACCCCTCCTGCCTCTCCACCTAATAGGAACCACATCAACAATGGTGCTGCTCACCTTGAAATTTTTCCCAGTTAGTGTTCAGTTATGCGTCTGTTACTATGTACCCTTATTCAGGATGAGTAGAAAAAGACCATCAAGTTCATGTGAAAGCAGTGGTGGTGAAAGATTCCATAAAGGAATTATATTGGACTATAAACTTGATGTTTTAAGGAGGTAACTCTGATCCCACCTCCTCACCTCACCACCTGCTGCAGTACTCAACATCATTTCTGGTAAGTAAAAATTTAGTGATATGTTCATATATTATCGTGTTACATCATGAGTGACTCATTGTATGTGGTTAAAACCAACTGATTTCATACATACGGGTATGTCTGTTTGTGTCACGTTTTTGGGCTTCAAAAATTTTCTGCAAGAACGCATCTCAATCTTTATAATGGAAGTCAATGGGAAAAATGGTTTTGCGTTACAGAATATCATGTTGTGGAAAGATTTTCAGGAACAAAACCTTTCTGTAACCCGAGGGATGCCTGTACTGCACTGTACTGTACTGTACTGTACTGGTCATAAGTCTCCATTACTCACAAGTTAAAAAAAAAAAAAAAAAAATTATATATATATATATATATATATATATATATATATATATATATATATATATATATACTGATTTATATATTGTATGTGGCAAGTTAGTTTTAAGAGTGGGATGTTTTGTGTTTACTTACCTCATAGTCATTACAAGAAGCTCTTGTGGAGGTCTCAAGCATCACAACACACTATCTCTTGCTACTAACCCAAGTATTTAAGCCCTGTAATTACATTAGTCTAAATGCCACTAATATCTGAATTATCTACCCACTGAAACTAGAGTAGACTGTCTAACACTATGTTTTCTGTGTGTTTGTAGGTTAAACTCTAACACTTCCTTTGGTGAGGGCTGCTCCATCTCAAGGGGTCAGTATGAGTGAGTGCTCAAGTGTGTAGGCAGTGGATGTTGCTCTAGGAGGGCCTTAGCTTGTTCAGGATGTCCACCTGGGTAAAACCCTTCACACATCTCAACTCACATATTGAAGTTTTCATGCCTCATCTTAATTCAAATGACAAATTTGGATGTTTATTTATTTTTTCTAATAAACTATTATGTAATATTAATCATTTGATGGTGTCAAAGGGGGACCCATAATTATGTATATATATCTGGTGGACATCCTAGCTTAAGGTGATGCTCTCCTGCCCATAGATTCTAGGTCAAGTGTAGGGTTGATAACAGTGTCGTCGTTGTTGTCTCGTTTCAGCCAGCCCTCCGCGCTCCTAAGAGTCGAGACAGTTCGCTCGATCCTCCTTTTGTCCCACTGGCACTTCTTGGTTTTTTGCGCAAGAGCATGTAGATGTTATACTGGGGTAGTTGAATGGTCGTGTACATATAGCATGTTGGGATAGATGCTCAGCCACTGTCTTGACATTTTCCCCAGTTGTTTTTTAACAGATGTTTACAAGTTTTGATGACCAGGATATAATTAGAACAGTTAAATACGGTAGTCATCTATCCCATAACCTTGTTTTATATTTTTTAATTACTGTTTTAGTAAAAACTTTCACTGTGCATGAGTGAATAATTTTATTTTGTGATTATATTGTAGTAGTTATGTACTCATGTATATTGTACAGGTATATACAAGGGGCCTAATTTCACAGGTATTTTATGAAGTTTTGTGTTGCTCTATAGAGTGATGTAAATTAATGAATATGTGTAAAAATATATTAGTAATCAAGATGTTGCTGCATGCTATAGTTTGGCTTGAGTCAGTGGTGTGTTGATGAGTGTCATTATTTGCATCCATCTCATCACTTGATGTATTTTATCTCTTGTGATGTGTCATATTATTATATTTTTATATGCTTGGCTGTTTCCTGAGAATAATATTGTGATTAATTTATGTATTTTTTTTAACTCAGTACTAGTTATTCCAGTTGGTTATACTGTTCACTGCTCCTGAAAAGTGAATTAATAATGAAATTGGAGTTGATGTTTTCTCTCATGGTAATACCATACATGAAATTGTTTTATGTCAAATAATTGTTTCACAGTATAACATATACAATACAACATTCATGTTTTGTGTTTTATGCACTGCTAAACTTTCCCAATTCAGCATTTGGTCAGCTAAGACAAATAAGTACATTGAAATGAATTAATGAGAAGTCCTGTTTATGTATCTTTTAGTGGTACTTCATTGACACACATACTGTACCATGAACTCTTACTCCTGACATATATTGAACATTTTCTCTTGCTTGTTATGCTTCACAAGTTTCTACCTTTGTAAAGCAAATGTGTTGTTAATAGTTTTCACCTCACTTATTATTAAATTGCACAGCTTGATACTATTAAGACAACTGACTCAAAATGGAACATATATGACACCTTTAGCCAAAAATATATCTGTCAAGTCCTTAAACTCAGAGCATATATATAAGGACGGGATTAAGTGCTGTTTTTTTGCGAATTTATACTTTACACGGCTGTGAAATCCCACAACTACATTACTTGTTCCATTTTAATCAGTTTACCAAATTAAGTCTTGACAAGCTTTCGTATGGATCCACATCTTCCCCACTTATGGCTCATAGCTCATGGGAAAAATTAACCTTTGGATAAGATGATGTTAGTAATGAGTAGTTATACCACTGAATCAGTCCTCTGGTAGGACCTTCAACATGAGATGACTTCAAGTTTTATACATTATAAATAAGGGAGAGTGTGGGTTATTCTATTTTGGCCAGCATGCATTAAAGTGTAAGAATGAACAAAATAATTCCTTCAGTTTAATGCAAAACTTAAACCCACGTTGATCAATTTAAAATATATTTTAAACTTGGAAGACAATATAATATAATATATGGAAGAAAATTGCATCTTAATCTTTATTTAAAGTAAAGGAATTAGCAGACTGTACATTACATTAATGAGTGATTGTATTGTATTAATGAGCAAGGAAATATAAGATGAAAGAGCTTATGCTCAATATTTGTCATATACAGTACAGTGTACAGTATTTAATAAAAAAAAATATTGAAGACAATAATCAAATTAGTCTTTCTGTACATGAACAATCACTGAAAGTTGTATGGAGAAAAGTGAACTATATTATTTCCACGCTAACCTGGCCCATAAGCCACACCCCTCTTCTATACCAATAGCTGATTGGTTTATAGAAAATTTAAACTAAATTTGTTCACAATTATTGGTGAACAGGTCTGTTATTATCTAAAATAATGTTAAATATCTGGACTGTCAAAATACAAATGATTTCAAGGCATTAGCACTTCAGAGAGGATGTTTGAAAATTAAAAATACAGCTCCTCCCTGACTTACGACGGGGTTGGGGACCCAAATCCAGGTCGTAAGTCGAAAATGCTTAAATAATACATAGAAAATCTAAAATGGGTGTCTCTTTTTCTTATCAGCACCACAAAACTCACTTTTTAGCTTGCCAGCCATTTTAAAGTGAATTACAAACGGAAATTTTGTCTGTAATGACGTTGGGACTCGAAAATACGTAATTTGACAAAATTTTGGTACGACTGAGGCAGGTCATAAGTGCGGGTGGTCGTAAGTCGAGTAGGTCGTAAGTCGGGGAGGAGCTGTATGCAGGTACTCCTCGACTTACGACCACCCGGACATACGACCGCCTCAGTCGTACCAAAATTTTGTCAAATTACGTATTTTCGAGTCCCGACGTTAGTTATTACGCTGCGTACTGACAAAATTTTCGTTTGTAATTCCCTTTAAAATGGCTGGCAAGCTTAGAAATGAGAGTTTTGTGGTGCTGATAAGAAAAAGAGACACCCATTTTAGATTTTCTATGTATTATTTAAGCATTTTCGACTTACGACCAACTCGACTTACCACCTGGATTTGGGTCCCTAACCCTGTCGTAAGTCGGGGATTGCCTGTATATCATAAAAGGTTGATATATATACGCACTTATATACGAGCATTCTGGGGGGAGGTAGAACCAATCAGCAATTTGTAGCTATAGACGAGGGGCGTGGCTTGTTGGCTAGGTTAATGTAGAAGGGGTATAGTGAATGGTATCCTTACTCACCATGTTTTTAGTGCAGAAGAGAACACACTGTATGTGACAGTTGAACAGTTTTAGTGCAGGAGTTTGTCTTTTAAGAAACACTTTAATCCCATGTGTGAGCCAAAAGTCGGGGTCAGTGAGCCAATGTTGTTGACGTTGTTTGTTGTTGTGCCAGAGGAGGACTGGGAGAAGGAGCTCCGTGAAGAACTTGGAGAGGAGCTGGGCGAGTACGAGGTGGTGGGTGGAGCTGGAAAGGACAACGAAAAGTGGGAAGAAGAGATTCAAAATATGATCGACGACGAAGACTCTGGAGATCTCCGATAATTATTAACCTAAATTGCAGAGATCCAATGTTTATATATTCAGATACAGTACTTAGACTCTTTAGGAATAAGGTAATATTTGGGTTATAACTGAAACAACAGAGATGTATGCCTAGCTGTTTAAAATCAAAGGCTATTCATTTTTTATACCAGTGATTAAGAAGTTAAATACTGTATGTCTTATGTGAATTAAGATGTAAATATGAAAACAGCATCCCACAGTTGAAAGAAGTAAGACTGGGTCAAGTTATCAGTTATGAATACGACATTTACTTAACAATTAAAAATATATTGTGATTGTTACTGAAGCATTTATCTTTTACACTTAACAGTAAGAGTGATTGCCTTGTATGGTTAAAGGATGAAAATATTTATTGTACTCTGTAATTGTGATCAGTCCTAAATTCCTTTGAGGCTAATGATGGGAAATTCTAAGAATAATGTTTAACAATTGCCATTCTCGTCATCTTCCACTTAATAATACCCAGCCAATATGCAGATAAAATAAGAAACAAGAGTGTATAATTGGATATTGCCTCTTTAACTTTAGACCTTTGTTCTGTAAAGATCATTTTCTTGCGTTAAAAACAGAAAATGATCCTAACAGATATAAGTCATGTAACATTAGTATCAGTTTACATTCCTAGTACCTCCATCCTCTCATTGGTTTGATACAAGGCCGCACTACCCACACTCCATGAATAAGACATTTGAAGTCAAGGTATTGTTGCCTTGTGAAAACTGGACCTAAAAACCAATGAGACGAATGGAGCTCAAGGACAGATGAACACATTTAGTGGAACACCAGACCTGGAGGATGAACAACAATATTGTTGTTGATGAATTTTTTATGAAATAAAAGACTGATCAAATATAAACAAGTTAATAAAGAAGGTTATGATAATCTGCACTGACAAATTTGTCAAATTGATAAATGAAAGCATAAAAAATATTTCAGTGTGTGCTTCGGTGATTTGAAAGACATTTTTGTTAGTTGAGAAGCTGTCAGTGTGAAGAAGTTACCAGGAGGTAAATATGTATCTCAGCCCATACAGTACACCTCCACATTCACACTTCAGGAATATTACGTCCACTCTGTACTACCTGAAGGTGTACTGCAACCAAACTCATTTGTAGTTGGGAATCAGTAGAATGATTTTAATTTTATTGCTTGGTAAATTAATTGTCTTTCATTGCAATAATAAAAACAAGTCTCTGCTTCCATCATCCATAAACAAAAATTGTTCTCACACTTAATAATTTTATCAAGATTTGTAATTATGTGCCTTATGCATTGGAGTAGGAACTTCAGTTTCCAATTTTTGTAAGAGGATAACTGAACTTGATTCCAGCTCTACATAGGGCTCGTAATGGCTGATCTAGTCACAACATGATGTGCACGTTAAGCACTAAGTAAACAGTGGCGGGCTACCTTGACGCTACCGCTCTTAACGGTGTCAACATGTGATGTGACCTAGTGATTTAATGCTTACATTTGGATATTATTAATGATATGGATTTTAGAAGCTTTCATCCATCAGCTTCTATAAGACATATTTGACTCTACAGTTCAGTGGCAGTCAACAAAAATAAACATAATCAGTGATACTGCAAGAAATCACAGGTAGCTGTCACATTTTACTGTGCTTAATTATGCAAGAAAGTAGTTCTCTTTTGCTGTTTTTTACTATGTGTTTATTTCAATTTAGGAGACTCATACACTGGATGACATTTTTATGACCATTGTTACATGACAGTGTGTTTTCAGAAGTTTTGAGAACTAAAGCAGTTATTTCTAAACAAACTTTTGCACAGTGTAAATGAGCACATCAGATCCTCAGATCTCATGCAGCCCACTTTATGGGCCCATATTCTCAAAGTGTTGACTAAAATTCTTCCTATAATTAGAGACAAGAGAAAGCAACTACCGTACTTTCAGTTGAGTCTCAGTCTAGTTATGATCCCATTTTGGACATTGTATAAGACGTGTAGTTCAGGTGAGATTGTACGATACTTTCTTACGTCTCCAGTTATGAGGAAAATTTAATGAACACAGTTTTAAGAATGTCGCCCCAGGATGGTAATCAGCAAGAAGTGGAGAATTACTGACACCAACAACATCAAGAGGCCAGTGTGCTGTGGACAGACTCTAAGTAACACCTTGCATTGCTTTACACAGCTTTATGTGGGAAAATATTGATAAATAATATATACAGTACGTATGTCATTTTGATTTGGCAGAAAAAAATATTTATTGAGTTTGTATAAGAAATACAGTACTGTACTGTATACTTATTTTATGGTTTGTAATATATTTAGTTTGAATGAATGCTTAAATATCTTATAAATAACTGTAGTTATTATTTAAGTAATGCTGATGTAGCTCCTCCTTATGATTGATCTTTTTCTCTGATCTTCAGGATTTTATTAGTTGTAATGGAAAGTATCACATAATATGATAGTGATAAGTTCTTGCAATATTTTTAATAGGGTTTATTTACTTTTATATTTATCAAGTTTATGTTAGGGATAGTAACACTCCACAAGTGCATATTACTGGTGTTGAATTAAAACTCTTTACTCACAATCTTCATGATAAACTATCTAGAAAAATCTTCACAGCTCTCCTTCAGGATGTGTGATGTAAAAGTTGTATGAAAGAGTGAGCCATAATTCCATTTTGTGAGTGATGGAACCAACAACAACAACAACAGCAGCATCATAAGGTGGACTTGAATGTCCTGTATTTTAACACTGGACCAATGGTCATTTTTAAGGGTCTCAGGCCAGTAGGCAGCAAACAATCATTAAAGTACCTCTTAAGTTGTCTGTAGGCTTATGCTTGAACTGAAACGAGACGCTTCCTTGGGATAACTTGGGCACAGACGACTTTGAATTATGTACGATTGTAAACAAACCGCCTGGACACTGGGCCCTTCTTCAGCTTCTTCATAAATTGTTGGCCATAAAGCTTTATGCTGTATGATAGTTATCAGCCTCAGTGGTTCTCTGCCTCTATATTTCTGGAGTATATGTTGAATTACCTCATTAGGATTAATGTTTATTTTGTGAAAAAGTGATGCCGGTAAAATTTTACTGCAGCTACAGTTATTTAAAGTTGTTGTAAAGCTACAGCTGTATTTTATCCTAGTTTTATTTATATATATATATATATATATATATATATATATATATATATATATATATATATATATATATATATATATATATATATATATATATATATATATATATATACACACACACACTATAATATAATATATACAGTTATTACTCTGCAGAAATGATGTATTTTCAGTGTAAAAAAATGGAATCCATGAAATGTTCATAGAAATATTAATGTCACTGTTAATGTTTGAGAATATAAGAAAACACTTTAAAAACCCATAAGACCCCATCAAGATGTGAAGAAGCTGAGAGTGACCACACCTCCCCTGGCACACTGCACCATCTTCCTGCACTGTGACAGTATGGAAGGTGCCTCAACATGTAGCTAGACGGATGTTGTGTGATGGTTTGTTTGTATGTATGTTTGTTCATTGTTTGGCAGCTGTCCTCTGCCATGTGATGTAGAAATGTTGTCCCTTACTATGTTATACTATGGTACCTGTGCCCAGTAAAATGGATTAACTACATAGTGCTTTTATTGCCCTTAGTAATTTTAACTTTACTTGCTTATCCTTCAAGAAAGTACACTCTCCTTACTCAAAAACTATGTGACATTCAGTACTGCTGTGTATTATTGCCTTAATCTCCTCCATCAACCTGGCCAAATAAGTCTCCTTACATTCTTGTACAGCCTCTTCCACTTCCAACTGTGGTGTGAACCCCAGGAGTATCAACTCTTGAATCCGAATTTTTAGTAATAATAATAATAATAATAATAATAATAATATTAGCGATATCTCCATTAACCGGAACAATTGGTGCAGAGCACTTCTAGGTACAGTGAGTTCTGCTATAACGCGTGTTTTGATAACACGAATTTGCTCTAACACGATTTATGAATTAGGAACGATATTTGTATAACGCGAAAGCTTGTTTGCTATAACGCGATTTTTGCTTACTATTTCTCCAATTTTGTGGTATTAACTGTGAATATGGTAAAGGTGAATATCTCCAAGAAGCGTTCTGGTGATAGAATTCCCGGTGATCATCGTAAAAGAAAGGATATAACACTTGAAGAGAAGCTCGATGCTATCAACCTCAAAATCACCCTTCTCCCTCATCAAGTTACATTCATATTTTTTCAATGTAAAGTGTTACATTTACTGTATGATCTCATTATTAGATATGAATGTAACATTTATTTAGACTGTGCTATCCTTTGTGTTAGGCTAACTACTAAATTATTTCGATTTCGAGTAATCTGCACCTAACCCTATTTTCTCCATAAGCCCTGTTATTTCTATTACACGATTTTCTATAACACGATATTTTACAAGAACACAATTATCGCGTTATAGCAGAACTACCTGTAATGGGACGACTCTCTTAAAGCCGGAAAAAATCCCTCATCCCCGGAGTTTTCCAGAATTTTCCAGGTACCGGAAAAGTTTTCTCTGAATTTCCGGAAAATGCATCTGATTTTCATCTCTCAAACCTGGAAAAAAAAACCCATCCCCGGAATTTTCTGGGTATCGGGAAAATTTTCTTGTAATTTTCCGAGAAAATTTCAATTCTGGCTATTGGAGAGTTCCGGGTTTGAGGAATTCTGGCTAATGGAGACAGTAATAATTAACGATTTATTGAAAACGTATGACAGCCGGGAGGCTGAAAATATACAGTTACATAATTGGGAAATGGGTCACTTGATTGACAAATAATATACTAGTTACGTATTTGATACAAATATGATATATAATAGTTAGGTGGGGAGAGGTTATGCTACACAGCATTTCAGCATAGTAACAGTGCAAAAAGGTAAGAATGACGGAGTGAACACACTGGTTGATTACGAGTTGTTGATAATTTTTGCAATGGTTGGGACTGAGCTGTTCTTTTAGCGATCAGTACATGCTCGTATGGGCTGGATGCGGTTGTGGTGTTGAACAGCAATTCACGGGCGAGGGATCTTGGGTGGAAGTAGGAGCTGGTGTCGAGATTGGTGCAGAAGCTTCTCACCAAATTTGCAGATGAGGTCGTGGTGATGTTCAGAGAGAGCCGAGAGGGTCAGCGTGTTGAGCGCTTCTTGATATGTGGAGTAGGAAGAGGAGAAAATAATCTTGCATGCCCTCTTTTGCACTTTTTCTAGGTGTTTACATTGTGTGGCATTTAGGGAGAAAGACCAGGTGGGGGAGGCATAGGTGAGCTTGGGAAGTATGAATGTTGAGTAAACACTGAGGAGCTCAGGTGCAGGAATTCTGAGGGACTTGAGTGTGGGAGGGAGGGAGGGAGGGAGGCGCTAGCGTAGCTGGGGGGGGGGGGGGGCGGTCCGCCCCGGGCGGCACTTTTGGGTCTGCTCATCACCCATATTTGCAGCTACTGGAGACGTTAATCCATCCCTTTGTATCGGCGGCAAGTTAATCCTTGTCGTGTCTGACCTAACACCTGACCCACATCATCACGGCCACGTCATGAGCTACACCCTTGCTATGCGCCCCCCCCCCCCCCCCCACACACAACCTGTAACCTGTTGAGGATTAAGGAAACAACTTCAAAGAAGTACGCCAGTGAGCTCATGTGGTGTGGGTCAGGTGTTAGGTCAGACACGATGAGGATTAACTTGCCGCCGATACAAAGGGAAGGATTAACGTCTCCAGTAGCTGCAAAACCATGCAGTCTCGGGTCATATCAGTTCATGTACAGCCGACCAATCCACCAGTTACAAGCAATTCACTTCAGTTCTGCACAAGTCTCCATCGTGACAAGACGAGGGGAGGCTAGATGACTTTTAAGTTCTCTTGTGTTTTCGATGCAGTTATTTACTTCGTTGGAAGACATAATACTATAAGGTAAGAAATATGAAAGTATTGGTTAAAAAATAATGATGTGACATTTGCTGCGGTACTGAGGTTAAAAATTAAGATTTTGTTTCACAGCATTGCAATTTTATACTAAGACACTATCCTCACTGGGGTACAGACAAAAGCCACCCAGACAAAAGCCCCCAGACGAAAGCCATCCAGACAAAAGCCCCCTACTTTGATCGGGGTGGCTTTTGTCTGACAACAGTAAGGGCTTTCAAAAGTTACGGACATAATTAAATAGTTGAGGGTAAAATATACTGTTCTTCTCTGTGGTTAATTATTGGTTAGGTTAAGTTAGGTTAGGTTGGGTTAGGGTTAGGTTAGGGTTGTCAGACAAAAGCCACCCCGATCAAAGTACAGTAGGGGGCTTTTGTCTGGCTGGCTTTCGTCGGGGGGGCTTATGTCGGACATCCATTTTCACTGTACTCTGAGTCTGTAATTTTAGATTAAGTTGCTACTTTTTACATTTCCATTGTATTACATTGATACTAGTGTCATTATACCGTAATTTTAGATCATACTCAATAAAAGATAACGGTGCAGTACAATTGTTTTATGTAACGGATTCCTAACCTAACCTAAAATAATATATATATATATATATATATATGCATGCAGAAACTTCACATCACCATGAAGAATAGATGCACAATAACCACTGGAGAAAGGAAAGACAAGCAGCAAGTTTAATACATCCTCAGGCAGAGGATGTATTAAACGAAAGTACTTGCTGCTTTTCTTTCCTTTCTCCAGTGGTTATTGTGCATATATATATATATATATATATATATATATATATATATATATATATATATATATATATATATATATGCAGTGGGGTATGCTATAACAAACGGATCCTCCTACGAATATACCTATAACGAACGGTTTTACCTATAAAATTGAGGGGGATGGGACAACTGGCCGCCGCCATCTGGCCGCAGCCCAAATGGCCGCGGGAAACTCGCCGCGGCCGACTGGCCGCCGCGGACTGGGGGTAAACTGCAAACGCCTAATTTTGCGCTCTCAAGGTTAGGTTAGGTTAGGTTAGGATAATACTATGAACAAAGAAATATAAAAAAGTAAGAATTAGTAGAATAATAATATTAGTTGGATAATACTATGAACAAGGAAATATAAAAAAGTAAGATTTAGTAGAAGTTAAAAAAATGACAACAGTTCGAATATTTAAATATTGATTTGACTAAGAATGTTTTCATCAATTTTGTCAACAAAAAGTTCCATATGGCGGCCAGTCGGCCGCGGCGAGTTTCCCGCGGCCAGTTGGGCTGCGGCCAGATGGCGGTGGCCAGTTGTCCTAGACCCAAAATTGAGAATGCTATAACGAACGAAACTCCTACAACGAACATTATTTAGTTTTTTTTTTCTAATTTATTGTTTTTTTATTACAAATATTAATGATATTCTTTATTTCAGGGGTTTAGATGCATATTTATGCACTTTTATACAATTTTTACAATTTTATATTATATTTTTCAGTGTTAAGTGGTTGTATTTGGGGGCCTGGAACCGATTAATCCTATAACGAACGAATGCTATAACGAACAAGGTTCTAGAACCAATTAGATTCGTTATAGCATACCCCACAATATATATATATAACCGGCCGGAATATACTGGACTTTAATTTCTCACTTGACTTGGGGTTTATTAAAGATTATTAGATGGTAATGGCAGTGGAAGCGCCCCTTTGAGAAAAATCCCGAACCAGCACAAGAACACTTAAATCTACTAAACAAAATGAATTGTCCGTGACCCGTGGAAGGATAGCGTCTGTGACTGGGATGAATGAGACACACTGTAAAATTTTAGACACTTATATTCCCTCCAACACTACAAACACAATCAAATAATGGTACACCAATGTGCGCACCTCTTAACTTGAACTTAAAACACTACTCTGGGAAATAAAAGTTATACATGATATAGAAATTATTAGAAACTCAGGCAACAATAAATTTGAAGTATTAAGAAATGTTGCATGCACACATGAAACAGGCCTTAAGGGCTTTCACAAAATAATATCAGTCACTTAGGTAATGGTATTAAAAAATAAGAAATTCACTACTCTACAATGAATAGGCCTTAAGGGCTTTCAACAAAATTATATCACCCCAACAGATGCACACTTCCTAACCTAACTTAACCACTACTCTGGGGAACAACGGTTATACCTGAGATCAGAATTATGAAGAAAAATTAGATGCATTAATAGAATCAAATCACAGTATCACTCTGGTTCCACTTAATGACACAAACATTCACAAACAATACTATCAAAATTATTTAGGAACTATTAAACTACACACGTCAAGATAATATCAGTCTGAGAAATGGTATTACCTACACCCGTAATAAGGGAGGGAAAATGTTCCTCTAGGTATCTCCTAGAGACCTAGACTCACGGTCTCAGTGTGTGACCATTAATTTACTCAGATAGCCTCAGTGTACTCCCAGTGCGTCCATAAAGTGGAAGGGAGTGAGCCAATCAGACCTTGTACGGTTGAGAGAAGCTTTAGCTTCGCGTTAGCAAGAGGGTTTCACTAAGCTGCTCGGGACATGTGGTGTTGTGCACCCGAGTGGTAAGAACTGATCACCCACTGCTGATGCTGGTCCCGTGTCGTTTTAGTTGTCGGGAGCACTCGTTCACTCAAGAGATCCTTTGCTACCCCGCTAAACAGTGACAGGCCTACACTGATCGGTCCAATGGCGACAATCGCCACCCTCAATCATCAACGGCAGTCTCAAACGGCAGTCAATCTCTCGCAGTCAACTCCGGTCAACTCCGGTCAAGTGGGTTCTCACGGAAACCCTGAAATGAACTCACTGTTAGCTCTAGTTAACTTTACCACTGCCCTATCTAAACCCTGTCTGAGATTGAATGAGACTTACTTGTTATACTGCAATAGCGCAGCACAGGTGACTAGGCCACGTGACTATTTCTGTGACGGACGCGCAGGGACGTCTTGTATGTCTGAATGCTTCTCCGTGACTGAGGGAGGCCCCGCGTCGCGTCTCTCAAGGCGTTAGCTTAGGCCTACGTGACATATTTTCCGCCTAACTAATAACTCCTTGGGACACCCGTAACATTATTCAGACTGATAAACGATCTAAAATAATTTCAAATTCAATAATAGGCCCTTACTTCATGAATCGCATCATTATTAATTCGGTAAATTACGTTTAATATCATATAGGCCTAGTTCCGCACTCTCTCGCTATGAGCAGGGAGCGCTCTTTTCCCTCCGATGACCTTGAACGCTCAGTGTTGCAAATGGCGGGGCATTCGAAATTACTCTGAAATTTCTGAATATATATATATATATATATATATATAAGAATGGAGGAAACTGCAGCGGGCCTATTGGCCCATACTGGGCAGTCCCGTTTACACCCAACCCCTATTCCTCATATGAGCATCCAACCTATGTTTGAAGCAATTCAGCGTATTCGAGTTAATGATGATATTTGGTAACTTGTTCCATTCATCCACTACTCTGTTTCCAAACCAGTGTTTACCTATTTCACGCCTAAATCTAAATTTGTCTAATTTAAAACCATTGTTACGAGTTTCCTCCTGGTTGGATAATTTGAGTACCTTTGTAATGTCCCCTTTGTTTAGCCCTACCTTCCACTTATACACCTCAATCAGGTCGCCCCTCACTCTACGTCTCTCGAGGGAGTGCAAATTAAGATGCTTTAACCTGTCTCTATACTCAAGGTTCCTAATGCCCGGGATTAGTCTTGTTATTCTCCTCTGAATTCTTTCCAAGGATTCTATATCCATTCTGTAATACGGTGACCAGAACTGAACTGCGTAATCCAGGTGTGGTCTCACAAGAGCAAGATACAGTTTTAGGATGACCTCGCTAGTCTTGTAACTAACACTCCTTTGTATGAACCCAAGTACCTTATTAGCCTTGTTACGAGCAAAAACACATTGTTTACTTGGCTTAAGGTTCCTACTTATCATTACTCCTAAATCTCTCTCGCAGTCGGATTTCTCTATGGCATCGTTGTTCATCTGGTGTCTGGTTTCCCTGTTTACATCTCCTATACTGAGTACTTTACATTTGTCGACGTTGAATTTCATCTGCCATTTTTCAGACCATTCGAAAAATTTGTTTAGATCTTCCTGTAGTTTTACCGAGTCCTCGTCATATTGATAACACGTCCTATTTTAATGTCATCAGCAAATTTACTTATGTTGCTGTCTATGCTGATATCTATGTCGTTTATGTATATAATAAATAATAATGGTCCAAGTACTGAGCCTTGGGGAACTCCACTTGTGACGTTGCTCCAATGGGACTTAGTGCCGTTAATGCTCACCCGCTGTTTCCTGTCCTGTAACCACGCCCTAATCCATTTAAGGATGTCACCTTTGATGCCATGAGCTTCTACCTTTCTAATTAGTCTTTCGTGGGGGACTCTGTCGAAGGCTTTGCTAAAGTCGAGATATACCACATCATGATTGTGCCCATCGTCCACCGATTCGAAAACTGATGAAAAGAATGTTAATAGATAAGTTAGGCAAGAACGTCCGCTTGTGAAGCCATGCTGGGAATCATTGATCAATCGGTGCTTCTCCAGGTGATTTCGAATAGAGTTTGAAATGATTGTTTCCAGTAATTTACCTACTATTGATGTTAGACTGATCGGGCGGTAGTTAGAGGATAGTGATCTATCCCCCTTCTTGAAAATCGGTATTACATTGGCTATCCTCCAGGATTCTGGTACTACACCTGTTTTTAAGGACATGTTAAACAACTTTGCTAAGCTCTTCCTTACATTCCTTTAATACTCTGGCAAATATCTCATTGGAACCAGATGACTTATTGGGCTTTAGTTTGTCTATTTGCTTACTAGCATCGTTACTAGTCACTACTATCTCACTTAATTTGTTTTCTTCACAATCTCTGAATAGAGTCGGTGCCTCGGGTTTCATGTTTAAATTTTCGGTGGTGAAAACTGTTGAAAAATATTTATTCAAATTATTGCTCATTCCTCCGTCGTTATCAGTGAGCTCGCCGGAGTCTGACCGTATTGGTCCAATCTTTTCTCGTGTTTTAGTTTGATACATTTGGTAGAATCCTTTGGGGTTTGTCTTCGCCTCCCTTGCTATCCTTACCTCATTATTCCTCTTTGCTTTCCTTATCTCGGTTTTAACCCTACTCGCCAATACCCTATAATCGTCCCGGAGATGAATTTCGCCACGATTTATCCTTCTACCTATAGCCTTCCTTTGGCCAATGATGTTCTTTAAATAATTATTTATCCATTTAGGTTCATTGTTGTCTGATCTGAGTTTTTTGTATGGCATGTTCTGCCTTTGTGCATTAAGTAACTCACGATTTAAATTGTCGTGGAACTCGGCAATCTCAGATCTCGTTATCAGGTCGGTGTCATCTGTCAGGTTCACAGCCAAGCGCGACACCCCCTCTCTCAGCTGCCTCTTTAAACTGTCAAAGTTTGCCCTTCTGAAACCTGGTACTTTAGTGGAATTTTCCTTACGTCTGCCCTGAAAATCTAACTGGAATCGAATTTCTTTGTGATCGCTGTTTGCAAGTTTGTTCCCTACCTCGACATTGCTAATGAGGTTTTCTCTGTTCGACAGAACTAAATCCAGTATATTATTACCCCGTGTGGGTTCGGTTATATGTTGACTTAGGAAACAGTCCTGGATTGTCTCGAGAAAATCCTCTGATTCTGAGTTACCCGTAAGGTCAGTCCAATCTATTTGGCCAAGGTTAAAATCGCCTACTATACAGACTTTGTTGTGTATGGAAGCCCTGTGCATTTCATCCCAGATAAGTCGCTCATTGACGCTATCAAGATTGGGGGGTATATATATTACTCCTGTGATTAATTTTTCCCGACTGTCGCTTAATTCTATCCAAATTGTTTCTGTATTCCTCTCAGTTTTTATTTCCTTATTTATTTCACACTTCAGATTATGCCTAACATAGATTGCTACTCCGCCTCTTTTCCTGGTCTGCCTATCGGTATGAAACAGTTTGTAACTCGCAATTTGGTATTCGACTGGTAATTCACGTGTGTCTAGGTTGATCCATGTTTCAGTGAATGCAATTATATCGATTTCTTCGGTACATACCAAGGCCCTAATATCATCCATTTTGTTTCTCATACTTCTACTGTTCGCGTAGTATACATTTAAGTGAGTCGTGTTCTGAGTCCTCCCCTTACCGCGTTTAGTTTTAAACTCCCTGTCTAATTTAGTTTTGTCATCATTCCTAACACTATTTCCCTGTAATCTTTCGCCTTGTTTACCTGCTCCCACTGCAGTCTCCTCCACCCCCGTGCCCATATGTTCTCTTAGCAGTTTAAAGACTTCGATATCTTTTGAACTGCCCCCTCTAGAGCCCCAGCCAGGGTTGCTACTCCATCCCTAGACAGGTGCATCCCATCCCTAGCATAAAGGTCCCTTCTGCCATAGAAGTTGTCCCAGTTGTCAATGAATGGGACTGATATTGACTTGCAATATCTGTCAAGACGGTCGTTGACACCAACTGCCCTTGACAACCATTCACTGCCAACTCCCCTTCTAGGCAGGACACCGCATATGATAGGGATCCCTCCCTTAGTCCTAATACGATCTATGGCTGCCTTGAACTTATCAAGAAGTTCCTCGCTCCTACACCGGCCAATATCATTGCCTCCTGCACTGAGGCAGATAATGGGTTTGTTCCCATTACCAGACAAGATGTTGTCCATCCTGTCAATTATATCCCCCACCCCAGCTCCTGGCAAACACACCCTCATCCTATTTTTGTTTTTACCACAAAAGGCCCTGTCCATGTACCTTACCTGTGAGTCACCAACAATTAAAGTTTTTATACCTTCCTTGTCATCCCTGTCCCTGACTGTACTAACGTCCAATTCGTCTATCAAGACTGAACGGGTTGGTACACTTAGCTGTTGTTGTCGTATCCTTCGTGTGCTTCTTCACCACCAGCTTTGTCTTCCCACTACTCACAACTTTCCACTCGCTTGAGTTTTCATCAGACACTGGCTTTACTCATCCAGCCTCTCCTTTTAACTTCGCCAGCTCTTTCCTTAATTTCAGGTTTTCCAACGTGGCCCTCTCAATTTCTAACTTGGCCCTCGCCAATTATTCAATGGACCACTCCAGTTTGGTCAACAAACTCTCATACCCAAGACCGCACATATAAAATATATAAAATATATCAAAAATTATGCATTTGCTGAGGAAATGCTATTTAAGAAAAATGTTTTCCTATAATGGTACACAAACTATTTAATATATATATATATATATACAGTATATATATATATATATATATATATATATATATATATATATATATATATATATATATATATAAGAGTGAGTAACTGTGCAATATGTATTTTTTGTGGGGGCACGGGGGGGGGGGGGGGGGGACGGCAAACTCAAGGGCCGCCCCGGACGACACACACTCTAGCTACGCCACTGGAGGGAGGCCAGAGGAGGACAGGAACTGATGTGTGAGTGGGTGGCAGGTAATACGGGGGTTGAGGAGGGTCAGAGTGTAGGGAGGCTAGAGGGGTGGGAGTGAGTTATGCAGTTACCTGCTCACTTACAACGCAGTAGGTAGTAGGCAGCTATCAAACAGGGAGATACTACCGCCTGGGAAGATATTGGAAGCATAATGTATTGTCTTATGGTAGACCCGGCTGCCATATGGCATCACAAAAATTGTGACCAAGTCCCAGGTTGCTGATCTGTCTTTCTGCTTCATTTACACACAATTGCAGGGTCTCAATTGTTTCTCTTAATTTTGACAACACAACATACATATATCATTTCTCACTATTGATATGTTTTTTTATGGCTCTGTTATTACAAGGGGTATTATTTTTATTTTTATTTTTATTTATAATTTTTATAATTTTTTATTATTATTATTTTCTTTTATAATAATTGTTATTTATTTTTAAATATTTGTATTACTTTTATTATTACAGGTTGATAACCCTTTATCCGAAATTTCGAAAACCGAAAAGCTCTGAAAACCGAAAGTTTTTTTTTGTGGGGTAATATATATATATATATATATATATATATATATATATATATATATATATATATATATATATATATAGGGCCTATATATATATATATATATATATATATATATATATATATATATATAGGGCCTATATATATATATATATATATATATATATATATATATATATATATATATATATATATATATATATATATATTGTAGATTATGTATATAAGCTACTGTGCCGAGTAGCATTTATATATATTATCACGTGGCAACACTGCACGTTATGTGGCAACATTGCCCCGAGGCTGCCATATGGCAAGGCAACCTCAGTCTGACTGTGTGAGCCGTGCATGGCACACGCGAGTCACCACTTGTATTTCTCTCATCCATAATAAACGGACTTCAATGTTACCCAGTGTTTCCCTACCCATCACTGCATTCTTGTGGGAACACTAGTAACCATCATGGCACAGTGAGTAGGATCTGTGGACTTACAAAGTGTGTGAACTATGCCGAGACAGTTACGTCTGCCGGTGATGCGCGTCATGCGCGTCGACTCATAGTGTGTTGTGTTGTGTTGCGCTGTGTTTCACTGCGATGTGCAGTGTTGCTCCGTCACAGTGCGTTTTAGTGACGGTGGCAGTGTTAATGTCAGTGTATTAGTGTGTGTCTAGAGCTGAGAGTTGAGCATTGGCCTGTTTTTTGTGGTACCCACGGAGCACGCAGGCGTACACCCTTCTCGTGTGACATCCGGGAAGACACTGACGGTCTCACCCCCCCCCCCCCCCCGCCGCATCTCTAGCCACCGGCATTAAGGCCACCACGAAGTGCATCTGCTGTCTCAGACACACACACACATACACGCACGCACGCACGCACGGACAGAACAGTGGACTATATGCGTTATTTCTGCGCTGTTTATGTCATATATATGTGGTTCGAGCTGTTGAGGCGCCACTTTATATACTAAACAGTGCAGTCCACGCACACACAAAGATGGGCGGTAAGAAGGGACAACGTCAAGATGGGAGACACGACTCCCCACCACCTTCTCCTCCACCGGGCGCAGACTCTCATCCTCCACCTCCAGTGACGGACATTGCCACAATTCTGAGGTGGATGGACGACCGGGACGAGCGACGTAGAGAGATGGAACTTCAGAGGGAGGAGACACAAAGAGAGGAGGAAAAGTTGCGTTTTGAGGCACTATTGGCGACCCTGGCGCTAACCCATCCTCCCTCACTCGCAGGTAGCGCGCTTCAAGGCGCCAGTACACTCCCTCCTCCACCACACCAGCGTCCTCCAGGTACTCTTGCCTCCAAACAAACAGCTCCCAAGGCATCTGTTCAACCCCCACCCGCCCTCTCACCAGACGTCACGTTTCAGCTTTTTCGTGAGTGGAGGCGGCGTTGGACAGATTACTCCACGATGGTGGACCTTGACAGCATGCCTCCAAACAAACAGCTCATCCAACTGCGGATGTGTTTGTCACTGGAGACCCAGAGAGTTTTGGAGCACACGTTGCAAGTGCTTCCCGATTCTACCTCTTCAGTGACGGATGTGCTCGACCTTTTACAGGAGCATGTTAAGGGTCAGAATAACGAGGCTTTGCGTCGCCGTGCCTTCACCAGCTTCAAGCAGGCGGAGAACGAATCCTTTGACGACTTTTTTGTGCGTTTGAAGAGTTTGTCAGAGGAGATCGACGTCTGCAAGGCGCACAGCCGGGAATGTGAGGAAGCCTGGATCAAGCACGGGATCTTGGCAGGTGTCAGGCAGGAAGAGTTGGTGCAGCGACTCATCCCCCTGGACGCTTCCTCCACACTCCAGGTGGTAGTGACTGAATGTCGGTCATACGAGGCCACCAAGTCCGCCACCTCTGCCTTATGGGCCCCTCCTGCTGTGAGAGCAATCTCTCAGTACAAGAAGGGTAAGAAAGCGGCCAACAACGCGAAGGCTGCCACACGTTCTTCCACGCCTCCGCCTAGTGCTTCCTGTGGCAGCTGTGGAAAGCAGCACTGCCCCAAGACTTGCCCGGCCGCCGATGCACTGTGTCGTGGATGTGACCGTAAGGGCCACTAGTCTAACATAGACAGGTGCCCTGCACGCGGCCGCAAGTGTCAGGCCTGTGGTCGCTATGGACACTACGACAAGTGCTGCCGCCAAACCAAGCCCAAAAGCCCGAGACGAGGAGGACAGCAGCGCACTTCCCTTGGGGTGGTTCGCACGCAGTCCCCTCCAGATGGCCCACGCAGCCCCAAGCAGCAGCGGAGTCACATCAGGAGGGTGGAATCGACCACACGCCCCAGGGCTACCCCTTCCCCTACTATCCGCGTAGCCGTCACACACTGTGATGTGTCGGGTCACATCGAGGTGATACCGGACACGGGCGCCGATACTACGGTGATTGGGTTGAAGCACCTCCAGAAACTGGGCCTCACCAAACGTGACCTGGGACCACCGCTGCAGCTGCTGTACTACAATGCGGACGGTTCCCAGATGCCGGACGCTGTGGGCTCCTTTCAAGCGGAGATCACATACGGCGACAGGTCGTATCACGGATGGATCGACGTGCAGCCTACTCTCGCTACACCCTTGTTGTCGTGGGAGCACCTCAAGGAGTTATGCGTGGTACCCAGAGACTTTCCAGAGCAGATCCCAGCTGCTCGGTACACCGCCAGCAGGGTGCGTGAATCAACGAGCGACGCGCCTGGTGCTCCCACACAGACTAAGAAGTCCGCTCAAGACAAAGACTATGAGCGTGAGGTGGGAGGGAGATGTAGGTTATGTATATAAGCTACTGTGCCGAGTAGCAACCCTGTATATAAGCTACTGTGCCGAGTAGCATTTATATATATTATCACGTGGCAACACTGCACGTTATGTGGCAACATTGCCCCGAGGCTGCCATATGGCAAGGCAGCCTCAGTCTGACTGTGTGAGCCGTGCATGGCAGACGTTAGTCACCACTTGTATTTCTCTCATCCATAATAAACGGACTTCAGTGTTACCCAGTGTTTCCCTACCCATCACTGCATTCTTGTGGGAACACTAGTAACCATCATATATATATATATATATATATATATATATATATATATATATATATATATATATATATATATATTATATATATATATATATATATATATATATATGATGGTTACTAGTGTTCCCACAAGAATGCAGTGATGGGTAGGGAAACACTGGGTAACACTGAAGTTAACCCTCACTTTACGCGGTTAATGTAACCCGGAGGGTCCCGCGTAAAGTGAGAAACGCGTAAAGTGAATAACATAACATATGGGATTAATTGAAATGGAGTCCGGGCCGATCCCCAAACTCCACTTTTTGACGACACACAACTATGTTGTAGTAAAAATATTATCTTAACTTTATGATGGTATGTGTATGTATATTATGTATGCTGGATTATATATCATGTATGTATATTATGTATGTGCTCCATTTATGTATTATTTATTCAGCCTAGCTAGCAGCGTGTGGCAATGTTATTACCATATCCCACATGCTTAATTAATGTGCCTGGCGACGTATGGAAGCTGCTAATGTATCACTTGCCATACGTCGCCTATGGCAGTTGACTAAGGAGCTTAGCCGGGGAGAGTGCTGCTCCCCTTTGTTTACATACTCTTATCCAGTAAACCGAACCTACAAAACTATACAGGTGTTTGTGTTCTCTCCTGTATATAGAACTTATTATTCAGAACCTAACATGGCGCAGTGATCCGATCTTACTGGATAATTACGAGTGAAAGTGCAAAGTCTGTGGAAAGCCGGCTATGGACCCCTCCCGCCTTGGGTCAAGCCTTGGGTCAACTCCCGCGCGTCATCCCTGCTCGAAGAATCTCAGCAACTTTGAGCAGTGTCAGTGACAGTGATTTTCTGTGAAGTGTTTAGTGCATTGTGTGTTTCGTGCCATTCATGTGTGACCTTGTTCTAAAGGATTCCCAAGGTATACGGCACGTTCTGGGCATTTGTAAGGAGTAGAGTTCAGTGCACCCGTCTCTGACCGCGTCCTGAGGGTAACTGGACTGACTGGGAGTCGCCGCGCCTCTCCCTCCACCCCCTCACAGCGCCGCCTCCACCCCCCCCCCCTCACAGCTGGGGCGAGACGCTCTACCCGCCCGGGACACCACACATACACGTACTAACACTCGCTGAACGCGCGGCTTCTTATATATATTTTATATATATAACCTACTTATCTGTGTATTTAATTAATTTTTTGTCTGAAACCTTGTTGATACGACGGGCTGACCAGTCAACACTGATTTAAGACATAGTACACAGATGAAGTAGTTATGTCTCATGCCTTACGTAGCCGTGGACCCAGCGTCTGGATGAGTCAGGCGGGTGATAGCCCCGCAGAGATGGATGACCAGGCCGGCCACGACGCTCCAGCCCCCACATCGCGCAGTCCCTCACCTCAATATTCAGCGTTGTCTCCAGAGATAATTGCTTTACTGAAGTTTATGAGAGATGAGAAACGCGAGGATGAAGCCCACAGACGTTTGGCAGATGAGCACAGAAGGCAAGCAGAGGCAGAACGAGACAACCAACGGAGATTGGAAGACAGTGAACGGTTTGAAGCCTTGATATCTCGCCTCACTGTTAACCAAGCCCCTGGCTCTAACACTGCCTCGGTACTGACTGGTTCAGATACCTCATCCATGCTTCCTTCACGCCCCCCAGCCCCACCTAAAGCAGCAGCTCAAACACCGCCCATCTTGAAGCCTGATGTGAATTTCCAGACTTTTCGTGAATGGCGGCGACGGTGGACTGATTATTCTACATTGGCGGATCTCCAGAGTTTGTCACAGCCTAAACAACTCATCCAGCTGCGTATGTGCCTGTCCTTGGAAATTCAGCGTGTCTTGGAACATACGTTGCAGGTACCCCCAACCTCTTCGCTGTCTGTAGAGGAGGTACTGGACGTTCTACAACGGCACATCAAAGGACAGCAGAATGAAGCTCTGCACAGGAGGGAATTGTTTAGCTGCAGACAGATGGAGGGTGAGTCTTTTGATGCCTTTTACGTACGACTCAAGAGCGCCTCGGCAGAGGTAGATATATGTCCAGGCCACCACCAGCAGTGCGAGGAGACCCAGTTGAAGCAGGTGATCCTGATGGGTGTTAAGGACGAGGAACTTGTCCAACGCCTCACCTCCCTCGACTCTTCCTCTTCTCTTAAGGATGTGTCGACGATATGTCGCTCCTATGAGGCTGCCAGGTGTGCCACCTCTGCCATCCGTGCTCCCCCTACAGCTGTACGCGCTGTGTCCCGGTACAAGAAGGACAAGAAGTCCGTTCCTACGCCTTCGCCCACCACGTCCACGCCCGGTTTATTTTGCAACAACTGTGGTAAGCAGCACGGAACACAGGTGTGCCCAGCTGCTCAGTCTACCTACAACAGTTGTGACCGTAAGGGCCACTGGTCACTCACAGTACGGTGCCCAGCCAAACGCGTCCAGTGCAATGTGTGCGGTCGTCTGGGCCACTATGACAAGTGTTGCCCTTCCAACAAACCCAAGGGACCGCGTCGGCGGAAGCTTCAGCCCCCTTCCACCAGAGAGGGCCGCCCACAGTCTTCCAATCAGAGGCACGACGACTCCTGACAACGCTCGAGCCACATTAGGAATGTGTGCTCCCCCCCGCGTCCCAGGACCAAAGTCCCCCAGTACATCAGCGTCATCGTGACCTACGGCGGTGTGTCATCCCGTCTTCAGATGTTGCCCGACACCGGCGCTGATGCTACAGTCATCGGTCCCCAGCATTTGCAATGCTTGGGGCTCTCTCCAAGTGATCTAGGACCGCCCCCCAAGGATCTCCGCTTTATGGCAGATGGTTCACAGATGACCCCGGCCCTGGGTTCACTCCAAGCACAAGTCACCTTTGGCAACAGGTCGTGTCAAGCCTGGATTGATGTGCATAACGGCGTCCAGACTCCTTTGCTGTCCTACAGACACTGTCAGGAGTTGGCCATCATCTCCCAGGACTTCCCCAAACCTATTCTTGAGGTAAAACACGCCAACAGGGTGCAAAAAGGGAGCAGCAACGACCCTGCTGCCGCCCTACCCCTGCCTCTTGCCAGTGACACCTCTCCTTCGGATGCTCGGAAGTACTTCCTGAAGGAATTCAGCAACGTTCTGGTGACCAAGTCCGCTCTGGAATCCAAGCCTCTCAAGAAGATGGCAGGCCCCCCCATGAGGATCCACCTGAGGGACGACGCGAAGCCATTCGCTATTTACACCCCTCGACTGGTCCCCCTGGCCTTCCGCGAGGCTGTCAAAAACGAGCTGGACTCCATGGTCGCCCAAGAAATTATTGTACCAACCGGCGATGACCCGTCTCCATGGTGTCACCCGATGGTTGTCGTCGCAAAACCTAAAGGTGGTGTTCGGATCACCACTGACCTTTCCAAGCTCAACAACCAGGTGTCTCGTCCTGCGCACCCTTCTCCCACGCCCTTTGCAGCCATACGCAGCGTGAACCCGAAGGCGCGCTTCTTCACGACGATGGACGCCCTGTGTGGATACTGGCAGATAGAGCTTGCCGAAGAAGACCGACCACTCACAACTTTCATCACCCCGCATGGACGTTACAGTTATTGCCGTGGCCCCATGGGATTCGCCGCTACAGGAGACGCTTTCTGTCTTCGAGGTGATATGGCTCTACAAGGTCTGGCAAACTGCGTGAAAGTGGTCGACGACATACTCGTGTACGACGAGGATTATATGGATCACCTCTGCCGTATCTACGAGGTACTCAACAGGTGCCGGAAGCACGGCATTACCCTAAATGCCGACAAGTTTGTTCTGGCCAGCTCTTCAGTTGACTTTTGTGGGTACACCCTCTCAGGGAATGGTATCGCAGCTGACCCGGAAAAGGTCCGCGCCATTACGGATTTTCCCACCCCTGCTAACCTGACCGACTTGAGGTCCTTCATCGGTCTCGTCAACCAGTTAGCAGAGTTTTCGTCGGACATCTCCGCAGCTGCTCAACCACTTCGCCCCCTGATGAGCCCCAAGAGGACATTCCTGTGGACCCCCGACCACGACAAGGCCTTCCAGCAAGTGAAACAGGCCCTGTCTCGTCCACCTGTCCTCGCCACGTTTGACCCAGCCTTGCCGACAGTTCTGCAGACAGATGCCTCACGCTTGTATGGCGTGGGATACGCCCTACTGCAGGATCATGGTGGAGGGCAGTTCCGGCTCGTCCAGTGTGGCTCGCGTTTCATCTCTGACACTGAGACGCGCTACGCCACTATTGAGTTGGAGCTGTTGGCTGTGGTTTGGGCGATGTCCAAGTGCAGGTTTTACCTCATAGGCCTGCAACACTTTCACCTAGTGACCGACCATCGCCCGCTTGTCCCGATCCTCAACCACTACACGCTAGATGCCGTTGAGAACCCTCGCCTCCAGCGTCTGAAAGAGAAGCTCTCGGCGTACATCTTCACTGCAGTGTGGCGTGCTGGTAAGGAGCTCTGCATCCCTGATGCCTTATCCCGCTCTCCTGTCAGCCACCCTACTCCAGAAGACCATGTACTCGACGCCGACCTCGCTCTTTCCGTCAGGACTGTGGTCACTCTCCATGCCGTCCAATCCCTTCGTTCGGACCTGTCACCAGATGACGACAAGGCAATGGAGGACCTTCGAACAGCGGCCCGAGATGACCCTTCCTATGTCCGACTTGTCGAGTGTGTGAGGAATGGATTTCCTAGCAACCGCTACGATCTTCACAACACCCTGCTCCCGTATTGGAAACTCCGCGATGAACTCTACTGCGATGGAGACCTTGTTCTGTACGGAGCACGTGTAGTTGTCCCTGCTGCATCACGTCCCCACGCCTTGGCTCGCCTTCACAACAGTCACCGTGGAGCTGAGGCCACCAAACGACGTGCACGACAGACTGTGTTCTGGCCCGGCATCAACTCCGACATCTCCAATGTTGTCCGTGCGTGTGAGCCCTGCCAAGTATTACAACCCAGCCAGCAGCAGGAACCCTTCATGAGTGACGACAACCCCACCCGCCCCTTTGAGTCTGTGTCGGCCGACTTTTTCTGTGTGTCAGGAAAGTCCTTCCTCGTTATCGTCGACTGTCTCTCTGGTTGGCCGGTTGTCATCAAGTGCGGTAATGACACGACGTCTGCCGCCACCATCAGCAAGTTCCGCCACTACTTCCGTGACGTGGGCGTTCCTGTACGCCTGCGAACCGACGGAGGGCCTCAGTTCACAAGCCGGGACTTTGCTGTGTTCCTCGACCGATGGGGAGTCCGGCATGTGTTGTCATCGCCCCATTACCCGCAGTCCAACGGCCACGCTGAGGCTGCTGTCAAATCCCTGAAGCACCTCATCCTTAAGGTGGCCCCTTCTGGGAACATTGACTGCGAGGCCTTCGACAGGGGTCTTCTTGAACTCCGCAACACACCTAACTACACCGGACACTCCCCTGCCAAGGTTTTGCTCACCCTCAATCCTTCTCCAAGGAGTGGCAGGCCAAGACAGAGGATTGTGATCGCCGAGCCGCCGAACGTGTTCAGGACGTCGTCGCCCGCTACAATGACCACGCCCGTTCTCTCCCCAGGTTGAGTGTCGGCACCCAAGTCCGTGTTCAGGACCCGACCTCCCAACGTTGGGACAAAGTAGGCGTAGTTATGGGTCTCGGCAGGTCACGGGACTACCAGGTGCGGTTACCCAGTGGTCGTGTGTGGTGGAGGAACCGCCGTTTTCTCCGCCCCGTAACAATGCCTTCTGCTGGCCCCGCCACCAGTGTTGAGTCCCATACCCTTCCCAGTGATGAAGTCCCTCGACGCTCAGAACGGATCCAAAAGAAAAGGTCCGCTCAAGACTTTGCTATGAGCGTATAGGGGGGAGGGAGGTGTATGTATATTATGTATGCTGGATTATATATCATGTATGTATATTATGTATGTGCTCCATGTATGTATTATTTATTCATCCTAGCTAGCAGCGTGTGGCAATGTTATTACCATATCCCACATGCTTAATTAATGTGCCTGGCGACGTATGGAAGCTGCTAATGTATCACTTGCCATACGTCGCCTATGGCAGTTGACTAAGGAGCTTAGCCGGGGAGAGTGCTGCTCCCCTTTGTGTACATACTCTTATCCAGTAAACCGAACCTTCAAAACTATACAGGTGTTTGTGTTCTCTCCTGTATATAGAACTTATTATTCAGAACCTAACAGTATGCACACACAATTAATAATTAAGAGGAATATCAATAATATTCGGTTTTTTAACACTTACATTCGAAGAAAAAATGGCTGGGCACACGGGGATGGGCGGTTGGTTCCGAGGCAGAGGGCAGATTATTGGCCCTCACCTGTGTCACTTGTATCAATTGTATCACTATCCACCACAGAGGCTTGCAGGGCCTCTTTGTCAAACTCCCTAAAGTCCATATAAGTCCATATCCTCACCATAATTATCACTATCACTGACTTGGGCCGGCTGTGGTGGGTGGCGGGTGAAGAACTGGTAATGTTTTGATGACTGGGCGACCTTGTGCGCACCATGTTCGCGCCGCTTACACAACATGGCGGATGGCGGGAGGTTTGGATCCAAAAATGGCGCGGCTCGCCAGCCGCTCTCCACGTAAAGGGGTACGCGCACCGCGGAATGTGAGCATCCTGGGTTCCGGCAGGGCACCGCGTAAATGTGGAAACGCGGAATGTGGGACCGCGTAAAGTGAGGGTTAACTGTATATATATGTAATATTCAGAAATTTGAGAGTAATTTCGAATGCCCCGCCATTGGCGATACTGAGCGTTCAAGGTCGTCGGAGGGAAGAGAGCGTTCCCTGCACATAGCGAGAGTTTGGGGAACTAGGCCTAAGTGATATTAAATGTAATTTGCCGAATTAATAATGATGCGATTCATGAAGTTAAGGGACTCTTATTGAATTTGAAATTATTATAGATCGTTTATCAGTCTGAATAATGTTACGGGTGTCCCAAGGAGTTATTAGTTAGGCGGAAAATATGTCACGTAGGCCTAAGCTGACGCCTTGAGAGGACGCGACGCTGGCTCTCCCTCAGTCACGGGGAGCATTCAGACAAAACAAGACGTCCCTGCGCGTCCGTCACAGAAGTAGTCTCGTGGCCTAGTCACCTGTGCTGCGCTATTGCAGTATAACAAGGTTTCCGTCAGAACCCACTTGACCGGAGTTGACCGGAGCTGACTGCGAGAGATTGACTGCCATTTGAGACTGCCGTTGATGATTGAGGGTGGCGATTGTCGCCATTGGACCGATCAGTGTAGGCCTATCACTGTTTAGCGGGGTATCAAAGGATCTCTTGAGGGAATCTAGCCGTCTGGGTGCCCAGCTGACGACGGGACGATCGTTGGGGTCAGCAGCTCTCCTCTCTCTCGGCTCACAACACCACATGTCTCCCAGCAGTTTAGTGAAACCCTCTTGCTAACGGGAAGCTAAAGCTTCTCTCAACTGTACAAGGTCTGATTGGCTCACTCCCTTCCGCTTCATGGACGCACTGGAAGTACACTGAGGCTATCTGAGTAAATTAATGGTCACACACTGAGACCATGAGTCTAGGTCTCTAGGAGATACCTAGAGGAACATTTTACCTTATAATCGGCTAAGTTAAACTGACTTAACATGGCAGCGGGAAATGGCTGCTCACGCAATGACAGAAATTACATTCACGTCAATTGCTGCACATTTAAATATGAAACTCAGTTGCCACGGGTCAGGCGAATTTCTTAAGTCGATTTGCATAATCTAATCAGAGTTTGAGCTTGCCAGGAAAAGGGGGGAATAACACACGCTGATAACTTTAGTTTCACAACTGGGCGGGACTTCTAGACAAGGAGCCTTTATGCATATACATTGAGATCTTGGAGATTAGGAGTTTGACATGTTCTTCTCAGGAGATTAATGACTTTCTTAAATTGACAACTGACAATAACTAAACTACAACCATCAGATTCTCTGATGTTTGGGCAACAAAATAAACTAACTTCAGTAGGATGAAATCATGAGATGTCAGTCGTACAGGCAGACTCGACTCTCACTTACTAGATAAGTATTACTAAAAACAAAGACAGTTGAAGTTATCAACATCACTCACAAAGGATCTTGAATGCTTTAACTGTAATCAAAACAATGGTGTTCTCTCTTATTTTCAAATTCGCTCTATTGAGAGGTTGGTTTCAGGAAGTCAGAGGAAATGGGAAAACGGAGGACTCGGGTGTCTTGAAGCGATGAGAAAATGGACGCCTTAGATGGGAGACTCAATAAAGAAGGCATAGCTACATGTTTTGTGGGCTATTGAGTGTAATATGAATCGTCTGATTTTACGTTAATTGACGTGTATGACCGTGGTCATTACAGTGTAACAAAGCAGGTCGACAGACTTCAGAGAGACGTTGCATTTGTCATCAATGAGCGTTAGGTTATACCTTTTGACCACATCTAAAAAACTTTTGAGGGTGGTGTCAAGTTCTGCCTTATCACGACCACACACTGTCACGTTGTCGATGTTTGCGAAAGTGCCATCTAGCTTCTCCTTTCTCACAATGTCATGAATTATGCGTTGGAAACTGGCAACGCCATTAGTAACACCAAAAGGTATTCTACAGAATTGGTAAAGACGTCCACCAGTCTCGAATGCAGTGTATGATCTATCTTCCTGTTTATAGCCACTTGATGATATGCACTGCATAGATCTAGCGTACTAAACACACGATATCTAGTGATCTCCCTTACCATGTCATCGATCCGTCGTAGTGGATACGGATCTAACAAGGTGAAATGATTGATTGTCTGCGAATAATCTATCACAATTCTCCGTTTGTGGCCTTCGGACGAGACCACCAATGCCTGAGCACGCCATGGAGACTGACTTGGCTCGAAGGTGCCCTCCTTCAGCATTCTAGACACTCCAGATTCAATAAATTTCTTGTTGTCATGTGAATAATGCCTCGATTTCACTGCTATTGGCTTGCAGTCAGGTGGCAGGTAGTCAAACAATGATGGAAATGGGACTTCAACAGCGGCAAGCCCACACACCTTCAGGGTGGGCTTGGAGCCTCCGAACGGAATTTGAATCGCTGAATGCTGCTGTAGGAAGTCGTGTACAAGAATAGCATCACTACAGAGGTCTGGCATCACAGACAGTCTAACATCACTTTACTTAGTGTTATTGAGCTCCAGATTAATAATAAAATACCCAGAACCCTTGAGGTTATAGAACTATTTGCCATAGACACCTTTCCCACACAAGGGAAAAATTTCCATCCATGCATGTGTACAATACTAGAGCTAACAAAGCTTTCAGAGCTACCAGTATCAACGAGTGCGGTGACAGGAACTTCGTTTATCTTAGCTTTCATCACAGCCCTTGACAGAGAGCCAGGAGATGCAGCAGAGAGTGTCGCCAATGTTGAGAGTGATTCAGAGGTGGATACATAGGTGAACTTAGCAGATCGGCACACTTTAGCGTAATGGCCTTTCTTTTTGCAGTTGAGACACAGTACATCCCTGCAGGACACTTGGAGCAGGGTTGTCTACAAAGACCACAGGAGATACATTTCAGATTGGCAGTAGCCACAGTTACTGGCTGTTCAGGCTGGTCAGTTGGGGCAGATGTGACAGAAGCGCTTCGAGACTGATTTAAAACTGCTTCCCGATTTGGAGACTCCATTGCAGCATTTATAGTGTCAGGTTGCATATATGAAGTAGACTGCTTCTGGGCTATCTCCAATGTATGGGCCTGTTCATATGCAATCTGCAAGTCGAGTGTTTTATTCTCAAGCAGGCGCTGTCATATTTTGTGAGCTTGAAGTCCGTTAATGAATGCATCTCTGATGTAATTGTTGTGTGCCTCCTCGGCTGAGACTGCTTGAAAATTACAGTCCTTACTCAAGGTCTTCAGTGCTTGCAGGTACTGGTCCAGAGTCTCTCCAGCTTCTTGACGATGAGTTGCTAAAACATGTCTGGCAAAGATTTCATTTTTAGGTTTGATGTAAAGCTCCTTGAGCGTGTTAACAGCATCTTCATATGAGTCACAGTCAGCAATGAATTCGTAGACAGATGGTGCAACGTAGTTGATCAGGAGAGTTAACCTGTTCGGCTGAGTGGCCTCAGTTGTGAGTGCATCCAGAAAGTTTATAAAAGTTCGGTGCCAGTGAGCCCACTGCTTGGTGGCTGATGCTGAGTTTGGGTTCACATCAAAACGGTTTGGCCTCATAAACCTCTCCATCATTAAGTTGAATAAATTGTTATGAAGGTAAGCAATGGGAGGCTTTATTCAATTTAATGCAACATCAGTATTCATACATCTGTAATAAACAGAATAAATAGGAATTACAAATTAAGAATGACTAAGCTCCAAGTAACAGAATTGGCTTAACACAAATAAACATAACATAAGAAATATAAGAGAACTTCAAACAATATAATCTAGAGCACTTAACCAAGTAAGCATAACACATCATCCTTATTCACGAAATTTCGGAATCTTCTGGATAAAGTGTCATTATCTACCAAGATTCACTTCCGTATACCAAAAACGGGTCTTACCAGTGAAGTATATAATCTCAGTTTGGTATGGACTGTTAGTCTATGTGACTTCTACACTTTTCCCAGTATACCCAGTCTGTCCATCTTTTATTCATATTCCTTATGTTTTCGCCTTCCGACACCCCTGGTTCCTCTTCATTTCATGTCTCCAATACAATGAAGCAGTTGCGGCATTCAAGTTGAAACTCTTCTTTAATCTGGAGATCTTGCAGTTTCTTGGTATCATAGCGAGTCAGTTCCTCGTTTCTTTCTCTCGCTTCTAATTTCAACTGTATGGTTGCCACAACCATTTGGTGGTCACTTCCGACATCCGCACCTCTATACATCCGCACATCCCATAGCGAGTTGCACCTCTGCTTACCAATCATAACATGGTCGATCTGATTGCGATAGTTCCCATCTGTACTACCGTTCTGAAATCCGAAAAATTCTTAATTCCAAAACACATCTGGCCCCAAGGGTTTTGGATAAGGCATTGTGAACTTGTATTTGTCTCTTCCAGGCTTACCCTTCAAATGTAAATAGCAAGGTTTTACAAAGTATCTCATCAGTTAAATAAAGTAAACTACGTAGTTCTAACTCATGACCGTAGAAAGGATTCTCAACTAGTACATTTTAACTTATGGAATTGTATTGCAGAAGGAATCCTCAGGGTGACTTGGGTGAGAGACCTGTCCTCACCAACCAAGTTTTCTCTGTTGAGGACATAGATTTGGTTTGGGAGGAGAGTGCTATTGTAGAAAGTAGGAAAGAAAGCTCTTATATAATAAACAACATTAAAGAATACTTACCAAACTTGACCGCTCAAGAGCAAGCAGATATTATTAAAATACTGCAAGATAACTCGGGTGTAGGCAGGGATGGCCCAGGTAGATGTCATAATGTTCTCCATGATGTCGAACTCTATTAATTCACATCTTATACGACAGACTCCTTACCGACTCATTCCAGAGAAGAAGGCCAAGATGAAGGACGAAGTTCACTTCCTGTTGGAGCAAGATCTGGTAGTACCCAGTTCCTCCCCATGAGCTTCTCCCTCCCTACTGGTCCCAAAAGATGGAGGCGGAACTAGTTATTTCAGAAACGTGGGATGTTTACGTCGCCCGCCTTCGAGCTCTCCTACAGAGCTTGGACGAGGCAGGCCTGACTATCAACCTGGTGAAATCCCAATTCGGCCAGGCCACCATCACATACCTTGGACACATCGTGGGTCAAGGATGATGTCGACCCAAAACTGCCAATGTCGATGCCATTCTCAACTTTGCAGTACCCACAACCCGCAAGTCCCTTATGAGATTCCTTGGAATGGCGAGGTATTATAGGAGGTACTGCAAAAATTTTGCATCTGTTGCTGCTGAGCTCCTGAATGCAGCCAAGGCGGAATTCGACAACTCCTGTAAGACGGCATCATTTGACCTTCAGAGAGTCCCTGGGCATCTCCTTTTCAAATGGTTCCAAAGCCATCATCCAACGACTGGAGGATATGTGGCAACTATAGAGCCCTGAACCTCGTCACCAAACCTGACAGGTACCCTATCCCGCATGTCCAGGACTTTCACTGTAAGAGCGGGGGCTGCTACTACTTACTGCTGAACCACCGAGGCCACCGTTTGTAAGAGCGCGCAACACAAGCTGCCCTCCCTGCGAGGGCTTGGCAATCTTACAGCAACTTACGTTGATACTCTGACCTGGTAGCGTGACGTGAGAGGAAGGCCCATGGGTACATGTAAAGATAGTATCAAGTATTAGGGAAAGAACAACGGAGAATACTATAGGTGAATCATAGACCCACATACAAATACAATGTTTATTAAACACAAAAATGGTTACAGAAAAGATGTTGTATGCACCCAAAATAGGAACTCCTGGTGCCATGCCCTCAGGCTCAATTTACTTGCAACACTACTGGGTGTACACACACCAAAACATACATAACTCTCACAGCACCGTAGCACCATTAAAACCAGTGAGGAAATCTCTCAGCTCTCGGCTCATGAAAGAGGTGCCTTGATCCGAATGGACATAAGAAGGCATGCCGAATATAGCGAATAACTGACGCAGACACTTGATGACTGTTGCAGCGATTGTGTCTTCGCATGCAAACACGAAGGGGAATCGTGAATGCTCGTCAACTACTGTTAGTAGGTATCGATTTCTGGAAGTCGACGGCAAGGTACTCTTGAAATCGATGTTTAACCGTTCAAAAGGTTGAGTAGCTTTGACGAGGTGGGTGGTGTCGGGTTTGTAGAACTGAGGTTTAATCTTGGCACCGGTAGAGCACTCAGCACATACCTTCTTGACGTCATCTACAGAATAGGGTAAGTTGCGAATGCGAATGAAGTGAGAGATCCTTGTGACTCCTGGATGACATAGCTGCTGATGGAGATCCGACAGATTGTTGTGGTTGGTAGCCGAACAGAAGGCTCTCGATAGAGCATCATCAGTTGAGTTTTCAGTCCCTGGCCGATAGACAATGCCGTAGTCGAAGCAGGCTAGTTCGACCCGCCATCGTTGGATCTTGTCGTTCTTCGTTTTCCCCAGCCTCTTGGAGTGGAACATGAAGGACACATATCGCTGATCGGTGATGAAAGTAAAATGTCTGCTAGACAGGAGATGTTTCCATTTCCTTACTGCTTCAACGATTGTCTGCACTGTCTGAGAGTATTCTCGAGAAGAATGCAGCTGGTCCACCGGCTTGGTTCAGGGAGGCAGCGATGGAAGAGTCGGAAGCCTCGGTTTCTACTACGAATGGAATCGTCTCGCCAATTGAGCTGACACCGCACTTGCTATTTACGTTTTAAGATTTTCGAAGGCGGAGATTGCTTCCCCTTGGAGAGGGAATGTCTGTGCCTTGACCAAAGGTCTGACCTAGTCGGAAAAGTGCGAGATCCACTGAGAGTAGAATGAAAAGAGTCCTATCAGGCGTCGCAGAGCAGGTAAGTCTTTCGGAAGTGGCAATTCCTTCAGAAGACGCAAGCGATTGGCGTCTGGCTTGAGAGTGCCATGCGATATGGTGTAGCCCAGCAAATCAATCGACGTTACTGAGAAGACAGATTTGTCTTCATTGAAGGTGAATTTTGACTTTTTTGCTGCCTCAAGAAATCTGGACAGATTTTCATCATGCTCCTGTTGAGACTAACCCGGTGATGGTGATGTTGTCAATGTACGCGAAAGTACCCAACAGTTCGTTTCTACGTATGAATTCATCGATGGCTCGTTGGAAACAAGCCACGCCGTTCGTCACTCCGAATGGGACCCTACGGAACTGGTACAGTTTACCGTCCGCCTCAAAGGCAGTGAATGGCTTGTCTGTATCCCGTGAAGGGATCTGATGGTACGCACTCTGTAGGTCGAGAGTACTGAATATCTTGTAACGAGATAGGTTAGTCACCAAGTCGTCTATCCGAGGCAAGGGATAAGCATCCAGCTGGGTATACCTGTTGATGGTTTGGCTGTAGTCGACAACAAGCCGCTTTTTGTGCCGCTCATTAGTAGTGATGAGGACTTGCGCCCTCCACGGTGAAGTGCTGGGTTCGATTATTCCTTCCAACAACATCTTATCGACTTCACCCTGGATGAAAACCCTGTCCGCTTGACCAAATCTTCTTGACTTCGTTGTAACAGGTTTACAGGGGGAGGTCAGATTAGAGAAGAGAGATGGTGGATCGAGCAATGCAGATGTTAGGCTACAAGCAACTGTATTATCTCCGATGATGAGGTGCTCTTTAGGCCCACCGAAATCAATTGTAACGCCACTATGTAGGCTCATGAAATTTTGACCAAGAATGACGTCACTGCATAGGTCGGGAAGAACAATTAGTTGAGTATCTGGATAGAGTTTCCCCTTGAGGGTAATGTCTACAGTACAGTGACCTAGTACTGGCGACGATAGGGAAGACGAGGCCATAGACACGTGACCTGACCCTGGATAACATCTCAGAGACTTCTGCTGGATATAGCGGTTTCATACAAACGATTTTGAGCTCCCGGTATCAACGATGGCTGTAGCTGTATCGTCATTAATAAGCACATATATGGTAGATCGAGCGAGACAGCCAGGGGAGGTCGCAGATATTGCAGCCAAAGTAGGAGAGTGTAAGACAGCACAAGTGGATGATAAAGTAGCAGGTGAGTAACGAGATGATCCGCATACTTTTGCAAAATGGCTTTTCTTGTTGCATTTGTGGCAAGTTGAATCACGCACAGGATACTGAGGTCGGTTATGCCGTGCTCCACCACAGAAATAACACTTTGGCTGTTGAGTGGGAGCTAAGAGGGGAGAGTCGTTGCTGTTGATTTTCTCAGGTGAAGCAACAGCGGCAGCGTTCATAGGAGACTGGGACCGAAGATAGGACTCGGAGTTTCTTTGAGCCAGATCTAGCGTGCGAGCATGGTCGAACGCAGTAGCCAAATCATGAATGAGTCTTGTTTTCTAAGAGACGCTGTCTGAACATAGGAGATAGTAGACCATTGATAAAAGCGTCACGGATATACTCGTCTCTGTTCGCCTCTGCTGTGGCAGCTTTGAAGTTGCAATCCTTGCTGAGCTGACGAAGTTTTCGAAAATATTCGTCCAAACTCTCGCCCGATTGTTGCCTCCTGGTAGCTAGTAGATAACGGGTGAACACTTTTTTACGGCTTTACGTACAAGTCCTGCAGAACCTGGATGGCAGTGTCGTACGAGACACAGTCGGCTATGTATTCGTACACAGATGGGGAGACGAAGGTGCAGGGAGTGACTAACTTGTCGGGCTCGAGAGCAGAAGTGGAGGTGCGGAACATATAGAAGGTCCGGAACCAGTGGCGCTACTCCTCTGAAGCAGTGGGAGAGTTCTGCGTAGCATCCAGACGGCCTCAGGAACTTCACCATTATAACTCAGTTTCAGTTATGAACAATAAATTGTGGTGAAAGAAGACTAGAGTTGACCTTTTTCTAGACTTTATTGTTCATATGACTGACTAAGGGTAGTATGGCATCTGAAAGAGAACAAAAGAATGTTCTAGTAAGTGAAGGGAATAAAGAAAATTATTAATAAAATACAACCCCAAACAAAACAAACCCAATGATAAGAAACATAGCATATGTACGTACACACATAACAAGGTAGAAGACATGGGTTCAAGTGTAGCATAACTTTATTACATGTACAGAAGCATTAGATATCTATCTCACAAGAGTTGTCGAATTACCACTGGCTGTCCTGCCAGTCTCTGGTAATTTCCCGACGATCTGTATCAGTGCACAGACAACAACAGGCAGGTAGATTTCCACTAGGTCACAGAAACACACATGTGAACTAGTTTGCTTTAATATTCACTACTTCTTCACAACATTGTTTACAGGGTAATGTTTACACAGCTGGACTTCTCACTTCGAACATACAGTCAGCACACTACCAGTGTACAATTCCTCAGTCTTTTCATTTTTATATTGCTCACAACAATACTTTAATACTTGCACAACAATTATCTTCAGTTGTCCTACTAGGCTTGTACTTCACACTCTAAGAAGAAACGGTCGACTAACTCCAGGCTTGAACTTGTTTTGGGGATTACTGGCCACTTCACCGTTAGGCTATTTCGGCCGAAGCTGTTTTTTTGCAGAGTCGTTTTCTGTGGACTTCTTCTTTTTTTCCTTTTACTTTTCATTTGCCATTCTTCTTCTTGGACTTGTTCTAGTATATTTTATGTGGTCATGTTGGGGTCTTGATTCATCTTTTCTTCGGCCTTGTTGGGGTCTTGATTTTTCTTTTCTTAGGTCTTCACTACAAGGAGAGCCTCCTTGTAGCTCAGTTTTTTCTTGCTTCGCAGCTTAGCCACCCTACACTCCTCCCTCTACTTGGGACACTCCCAGTCGGAGGAGGAGTAAGGGCCACCACAAGCTGCGCATTTCTTGTCGGACGCCGAGCAGTTGGTGTCCTGGTGCCCAGGTGTTCCGCACCAGCAACAGACCTCCCGAGCACGACACTTCCCCGCCAGATGGCCGTACCTCTGGCATTTGTAACATCTTGTTGGTCTTCTTTCATACGGTCTTACTCGGGCTTCGGAGAAGTCTTATACCAAGTCTTACAGACTTCCTCAGTGACCGACGCCAAGCTGTACGCTTCCGAGGGGCTGTTTCCACCTTTCAGTCACTCACCTGTGGCGTCCCCCAAGGCACCAAGATGTGACCATTCTGCTTCCTTATGCTTATCAATGATGCCCTAAGCGAAATCCCTGCTCGCTGGAAATATGTCGACGACTCCATCAATGGGATCAGCGTCAACAATTCTGCTCCCGACTATACCGTCCTTCAGGATTTATTGAACAGTCTCCAAAACTGGGCCACCAACACCCACGTCACCATCAACCATACCAAGACCATGGTATGCACATCAACCTCTCCTCCGACATTGTCCCACCCCCTTCCATTACTTTAGGTTCGAACACACTCCAGGTTGTAGATTCCACGAAGCTCCTCGGCGTCACCATAGACAACAAACTAAATTGGAAACCACACGTCAGTGAAGTTGTCAAATCCTTCAGTTTCCGTTTCCACCTCCCCAGCCGACTCAAGTCCCTCGGAGTTCCTGCACCCAAGCTCCTCAGTGTTTACTCAACATTCACACTTCCCAAGCTCACCTATGCCTCCCCTACCTGGTCTTCCTCCCTAATTGCCACACAACGTAAACAACTAGAAAAAGTGCAAAAGAGGGCATGCAAGATTATTCTCTCCCCTTCCTACACCACATATCAAGAAGCGCTCAACACACTGACCCTTTCGACTCTCACTGACCATCACCACGACCTCATCTGCAAATTTAGTAAGAAGCTTCTGCACCATCCTCGACACCGGCTCCTACTACCACCTGAGATCCCCAGCCCGAGAATTGCTGTTCGACACCACAACCGCATCCAGCCCATACGTGCACGAACTGATCGCTATAAGAACAGCCCAGTCCCAACCATTGCAAAAATTATCCATAACTTGTAATAAACCAGTATATTCACTCCCAGTTAATACTACTTCTTGCACTGTCACTATGTTGAAATGCCCTGTAGTTTGAGCTTTTCCACATCTAGTTAATATATATCTTATTTGTATCACTTATGTTATTTGTATATTATTTGTAAATCGAAACCCATTCCCCAAATATGTAACTGTATATTTTCAGCCTTCTGACTGCCAAGCTCTTTCAATAAACCGTTAATTATTATTATTATTATTATTATTATTTATTAGATCTTCTCCCATCCCAGCAAAACGGTGCCTGGTAGCTTCATGGGGAAGCTAACCAGTGCTACTCCACTGGTCAGCTTCCTTACTATTGTGAGCTGGTCTCCGATCAGCTCGGCCAGTTCTTTTTTTTCAAGGTGCTCTATCTCGGTGTGGGAGATGACTCCCAACACCAAGTTGTCCTCTGGGCAAGCTTGCACTAGTATCTGGATCCCGTTGATTTCTGTTATGTTGGCTATTTGCTGGGCCTGTCCCCATTCCGCGAAGGTGACGATAAGGCCACCACTCGCTCTGCGGACGACCCTTGTCACCCCCCTGATTTATAAGGAGTCAAAAAACTTCCTTAGGCCAAGGAGGTTTAGTTGCTTGCGCGAAGGGCATGTGACTGGGTACAGTTTTACGACCTTCGCCTGGTCACAGGTCAGCATCGTCAAGTTCACACAGTACCTCGGGAGCAGAGAAGATCTTGCCTCGCCGAGGTGCAGTTCTCAGATGTGAACGCCATGGTGATGATGATGATAATGGAGATAAAATGGCAATGGCTTGCCGTGGGAAGGGAGAGAAGAGGTAAGGTAGAAGGAAAGTTATGAAACGGGAAGTAAAGTAGTAGAGAATAAGAGCAGGTGGGCTATCCACCTAACTGGAGTGGTCCACTGAAGAATTGGCGAAGGTCAAGTTGGAGAACTTGAAATTAAGGGAAGAGCTGGCGATGTTAAAAGGAGAGGCTGGACGAGTAAAGCCAGTGGCTGACGAAAAATCAAGCGAGTGGAAAATTGTGAGTAGTGGGAAGACAAAGCTTTTGGTGAAAAAGCACACCAAGGATACGACAACAACGACAACAACAGCTAAGTGTACCAACCCGTTCAGTCCCTTGATAGACGAATTGGACGTTAGTACAGACAGGGATGACAAGGAAGGTATAAAAACTTTAATTGTTGGTGACTCACAGGTAAGGTACATGGACAGGGCCTTTTGTGGTAAAAACAAAAATAGGATGAGGGTGTGTTTGCCAGGAGCTGGGGTGGGGGATATAATTGACAGGATGGACAATATCTTGTCTGGTAATGGGAACAAACCCATTATCTGCCTCAGTGCAGGAGGCAATGATATTGGCCGGTGTAGGAGCGAGGAGCTTCTTGATAAGTTCAAGGCAGCCATAGATCGTATTAGGACTAAGGGAGGGATCCCTATCATATGCGGTGTCCTGCCTAGAAGGAGAGTTGGCAGTGAATGGTTGTCAAGGGCGGTTGGTGTTAACGACCGTCTTGACAGATATTGCAAGTCAATATCAGTCCCATTCATTGACAACTGGGACAACTTCTATGGCAGAAGGGACCTTTATGCTAGGGATGGGGTGCACCTGTCTAGGGATGGAGTAGCAACCCTGGCTGGGGCTCTAGAGGGGGCAGTTCAAAAGATATCGAAGTCTTTAAACTGCTAAGAGAACATAGGGGCACGGGGGTGGAGGAGACTGCAGTGGGAGCGGGTAAACAAGGCGAAAGATTACAGGGAAATAGTGTTAGGAATGATGACATAACTAAATTAGACAGGGAGTTTAAAACTAAACGCGGTAAGGGAAGGACTCAGAACACGACTAACTTAAATGTATATTACGCGAACAGTAGAAGTATGAGAAACAAAATGGATGATATTAGGGCCTTGGTATGTTCAGAAGAAATCGATATAATTGCATTCACTGAAACATGGATCAACCTAGACACACGTGAATTACCAGTCGAATACCAAATTGCGGGTTACAAACTGTTCCATACCGATAGGCAGACCAGGAAAGGAGGCGGAGTAGCAATCTATGTTAGGGATAATCTGAAGTGTGAAATAAATAAGGAAATAAAAACTGAGAGGAATACAGAAACAATTTGGATAGAATTAAGCGACGGTCGGGAAAAATTAATCACAGGAGTAATATATAGACCCCCCAATCTTGACAGAGTCAATGAGCGACTTATCTGGGATGAAATGCGCAGGGCTTCCATACACAACAAAGTCTGTATAGTAGGCGACTTTAACCTTGGCCAAATAGATTGGACCGACCTTACGGGAAACTCAGAATCAGAGGATTTTCTCGAGACGATCCAGGACTGTTTCCTAAGTCAACATATAACCGAACCCACACGGGGTAATAATATATTGGATTTAGTTTTGTCAAACAGAGAAAACCTCATTAGCAATGTCGAGGTAGGGAACGAACTTGCAAACAGCGATCACAAAGAAATTCGATTCCAGTTAGATTTTCAGGGCAGACGTAAGGAAAATTCCACTAAAGTACCAGATTTCAGAAGGGCAAACTTTGACAGTTTAAAGAGGCAGCTAAGAGAGGGGGTGTCGCGCTTGGCCGTGAACCTGACAGATGACACGGACCTGATAACGAGATCTGAGATTGCCGAGTTCCACGACAATTTAAATAGTGAGTTACTTAATGCACAAAGGCAGAACATACCATACAAAAAACTCAGATCAAACAACAATGACCCTAAATGGATAAATAATTATTTAAAGAACATCATTGGCCAAAGGAAGGCTATAGGTAGAAGGATAAATCGTGGCGAAATTCACCTCCGGGACTATTATAGGGTATTGGCGAGTAGGGTTAAAACCGAGATAAGGAAAGCAAAGAGGAATAATGAGGTAAGGATAGCAAGGGAGGCAAAGACAAACCCCAAAGGATTCTACCAAATGTACCAAACTAAAACACGAGAAAAGATTGGACCAATACGGTCAGACTCCGGCGAGCTCACTGATAACGACGGAGAAATGAGCAATAATTTGAATAAATATTTTTCAACAGTTTTCACCAGCGAAAATTTAAACATGATACCCGAGGCACCGACTCTATTCAGAGATAGTGAAGAAAACAAATTAAGTGAGATAGTAGTGACTAGTAACGATGTTAGTAAGCAAATAGACAAACTAAAGCCTAATAAGTCACCTGGTCCCGATGAGATATTTGCCAGAGTATTAAAGGAATGTAAGGAAGAGCTTAGTATGCCCTTAGCAAAGTTGTTTAACATGTCCTTAAAAACAGGTGTAGTACCAGAATCCTGGAGGATAGCGAATGTAATACCGATCTTCAAGAAGGGGGATAGATCACTATCCTCTAACTACCGCCCAATCAGTCTAACATCAATAGTAGGCAAATTACTGGAAGCAATCATTTCAAACTCTATTCGAAATCACCTGGAGAAGCACAGATTGATCAATGATTCCCAGCATGGCTTCACAAGCGGACGTTCTTGCCTAACTAATCTATTAACATTCTTTTCATCAGTTTTCGAATCAGTGGACGAGGGGCACAATTATGATGTGGTATATCTCGACTTTAGCAAAGCCTTCGACAGAGTACCCCACGAAAGACTAATTAGAAAGGTAGAAGCTCATGGCATCAAAGGTGACATCCTTAAATGGATTAGGGCGTGGTTACAGGACAGGAAACAGCGAGTGAGCATTAACGGCACTAAGTCCCATTGGAGCAACGTCACAAGTGGAGTTCCCCAAGGCTCAGTACTTGGACCATTATTGTTTATTATATACATAAACGACATAGATATCGGCATAGACAGCAACATAAGTAAATTTGCTGATGATACTAAAATAGGACGTGTTATCAAATCTGACGAGGACTCGGCAAAACTACAGGAGGATCTAAACAAATTTTTCGAATGGTCTGAAAAATGGCAGATGAAATTCAACATTGACAAATGTAAAGTACTCAGTATAGGGAATGTAAACAGGGAAACCAGATACCAGATGAACAACGATGCCATAGAGAAATCCGACTGCGAGAGAGATTTAGGAGTAATGATAAGTAGGAACCTTAAGCCAAGTAAACAATGTGTTTTTGCTCGTAACAAGGCTAATAAAGTACTTGGGTTCATACAAAGGAGTGTTAGTTACAAGACTAGCGAGGTCATCCTAAAACTGTATCTTGCTCTTGTGAGACCACACCTGGATTACGCAGTCCAGTTCTGGTCACCGTATTACAGAATGGATATAGAATCCTTGGAAAGAATCCAGAGGAGAATGACAAGACTAATCCCGGGTATCAGGAACCTTGAGTATAGAGACAGGTTAAAGCATCTTAATTTGCACTCCCTTGAGAGACGTAGAGCGAGGGGCGACCTGATAGAGGTGTATAAATGGAAGGCAGGGCTAAACAAAGGGGACATTACAAAGGTACTCAAATTATCCAACCAGGAGCGAACTCGTAACAATGGTTTTAAATTGGACAAATTTAGATTTAGGCGTGAAATAGGTAAACACTGGTTTGGAAACAGAGTAGTGGATGAATGGAACAAGTTACCAAATATCATCATTAACTCGAATACGCTGAATTGCTTCAAACATAGGTTGGATGCTCATATGAGCAATAGGGGTTGGGTGTAAACGGGACTGCCCAGTATGGGCCAATAGGCCCGCTGCAGTTTCCTCCATTCTTATGTTCTTATGTTCAGAGACGATTTGATTGGCTGTGGTGAAGGCCGCACTAAGAGGTCGCCTGAGCTCAAGGGAACATGGGGGGAGGAGACTAAGCTAGCTAGCAAGGGGTTGTTTGTTACTGTGTTAGTTGGAGAGGTCTACTAGGTCCTTGTGTAACTAGTAGAAAACTCTCATCTTTTATCTTATTGGCGTCAAGAAGTTATTTATGCTGTGGAGTATAATTGTGTAAGTTGGAGAGGTCTGCTAGGTCCTTGTGTAACTAGTAAAATACTTTCATCTTTTGTGTACTATTTAGTGTACATAAGTTCTGGCTCTTGAGGGTTATGGAGAAGGCTTTTTGGCCACCAGCTGTGTGATCTTCTGGTGTCCTCTGTTTTTAGTCGATGGTATATTTCGTCTTCCATTACTTCTAGTTTGTGCCACTGCCTTTGCTTGGCTGTATGTTCTTATGTTCAGTGGTAAAATATTGTATTTTTCGTGAAGCTCTTTAATTTTGGTTGTGTATGGGGGACGTTGTTTGGAGGCTCTGCGGATGGCTTTGTTCTGTGTTGCCTGAAGTTTTAATTGGTTGGTAAGGATGATCGTGTTTAATGGTATTGGCGGGTATTCAAGATGGGGGCGTACAAGTGCTTTAAATAGGTGTAGTTGTATTTTCTCTTCCATTTTGCCGAATCTTCATAATTTCGTAAGCTGTATTTGGGCTAGTTTATTGCGTTCTGTTATGTGTTTATTTATTCCGGTTCTTGTTATTGTCAGCCCCAGTATTTTTCCTTCGTTTGAGTATTGTATTTCTTCGTTGTTTACTGTGGTTGGTGCTGGGTTTATCCTTGAAATGTGTATGGTTTTTAGTTTCTGTGTATTAGTTTTTATTTTCCATTTCTTCTCGTAATTATTTATTTGTATTATGGCGCGAGCTGTTTTTAATGCCATCATCTGTTTGGCCTTGCCTGGATGGCGGATGATCTAGGTGATATCATCAGCATATGCGATGTATTCACCGTGTATTGGTGGCGGCATGTCTGAAGAGTAGATTGTATAAAGAGTTGGGGATAAATTACTTCCTTGTGGTACTCCACTGTAAAGTCTGAAGCTTGGGCCTTTGTGATTGCCTATTATAATGTGTGCTTCTCTATTGTCCAGGAAATTACACAGTAGAGAAGTGAAGTTGTTAGGGAGTTCTTGATTGGTTATTTTATATTTAAGTCCCAAGTGCCAGACCTTATCGAACGCTTTTGCCACGTCCCTTAAAACTATGTTGCACTGTTCTTTATTATGCATTGCGTTTGCAATACTTTCGTATATAAGGGCTATGGCTGTGTTTGTTCCTCTGTGTTTCCTGAATCCGTGTTGTCTAGGGTTGTATTTGTATTCCAGTTCCAGGTGTGTTCTTAGTCGTTGGTTAATTATTTTTTCCAAAATTTTTCCCGGTGTTTCTAAGAGAGATTGTTCTGTAGTTTTCTACTGCTGTGGGGGCTTTTCCCGGTTTTGGTATCAGTCTGATAATTGCTATCTTGAATTTCTTTGGGTAGTAGCCTGAAGCTATGGATGCATTGAATATAGTTCTTTGTAGAAGTACCATGCTGCTTGGTAATTGCTGTAAAATGAGTTTATTTATTTTGCTGACTCCAGGAGCCTTGTTCTTAAAGCTATTGATTGTTCTTACTATTTCGTCCACCGTGATTGGTTTGTTTAGTGGGGACATGTCATCCAGTGTATTCAGGTCGATCGTGGGTCTAGGTTGCCAAATATGGGTTATTTGCGACATATGGTTGGATACTTCCCTCTCTGTGGTCATGCAAAAGTTTAAGTTTTCTTCGTTGGTGATTTGAAAAATCTTACTCCAGAAAGATCTAAATTCCGGTTGTTGTTCGGTTGGTTCTGTTAATTTGACTTGATTACTATTTATTATATCGTTTGGCTCTTTGCTTGAGGTTCCCATTAAGTGCTTTATTTTCTGCCAGAACTGGTTCGGTTTATGGTAGTTTCCTTCCGTTTCTGAAATCAGCTTCTGCCACTTCCTGTTGTATGCTTCTTTTGATATCTTTTTTAGTTGTTCGTGTATTATGTTGTATATGTTTCTGCGTTCCGGTGTCCATCCTTGCTGTGTGATTAGTTTAATTAGGTTGCTAAATTGTGTCTGTATGATTCTTGATTGGTGTGAGTATTGAGGGTGTGGTAATGTTCGGTAAGTGGTCTTGGGTATGTTGTGTTCCATGGCCTGGCCGACGTGCTCATACCATATATCCAGTGATTGGTCTACTAGAGAAGTATGCCCGTTGTGTAATTGTATGGGTTGCGGGTTATTTAATTCTTGTTTGAAGTTTTCCCAGTTAGCCCGGTTATAGTTGAATCTTAGCCTGGCCGGGATCTGTATTGGGGCTGTGGAGAGTGTGGCTATGATAGGGAGATGATCACTAGTGGATATTGGGCCGGGTTCGAGTAGTATGTTTAGGTGGTGGTGTTGATTTGTTAATACGAGATCTGGGTATCCTGTGTGGCCTGCTCTGATGTACGTGGGGATTTCCGGTCCGAGGTGTACCACGTTGCCGTGGCTCACTAGTGTGTTCAGGACCCGGCCTACTGCGTTGTTGGTATGGTGTCCTAGTATGCGGTGTCTAGCGTTGAGATCACCCAGAAAGTATGCAGGTATGTTCCTCCTCATCAATCTGAGCATGTCTGCTATTGGAAAAATTGGCCGTCTTGGAGGGAGGTAGCAGGTGCCGATTATGATTGGACCCGTTGTGCTGTTAATTTCTATTGCCAGAAAGTTTTCTTGGAATGTATCCTGGATTTTATGTTTTATGCTTCTTTTAATTGCTATGGCAACTCCATCTTGTAAAGGATTTTGGCTGTTTTTTTGGTATACTGTGTAATTAAATATCTTGATTTTATTTGAATTATCCCTGCCGTGAGAATTTAGTATGATAACGTCTGGGTCTAAGGTACCATATATGTTGTATAATTCGTGAGCTCTTGTATGTGTCCAGGCCAGGACATTATGTTGAATTATTTTAAGTCTGTTGATTATGAATGGTGATGTCTCGAGCTTGTTTGCGGCATTTTGGATGAACGATGTTCTCCTGAAGACCTCCTCTCCGTATGCAGGCCGAGGCGAATTTTCCTGTATTTGGATTGCTCCACCTTTTCTATCCTATTATATTTGGTCAGGATTCTTCCTCTCTTTATTAGTGTTTCTGTATGGTGATCTTCCATATTCGTATCTGTATATGTATATTTTACTCTTCCTTCCCTTATCTCCGCCAGTAGTCTCTCGGTTGAGAGTATTTCGGGGGCTGAGCAGGTGTAAAATCTGATACCGGTTTCCTCCCCGAGGTCCTGATTCTCAGTCATTTTTCTTGGTGACGGTGGAGGAGCCACAATTCCCATTTTGGTCTTTTTAGGGGTGCTATATACGAACGCTTGTTCAGGTTGTATAACAGTTTCATGTTGTGAAATGGGTTCCTGCTCCTCTTCATCTTCTTCCATTCCCTCTTCGCTACTTTCTGATTGGGGGGGTTTGTCGGTAGTGGCTTGTGATTGGGTGACTTGCGCCTGACTGGTGGTTTCCGCTGGTTTATAGATCAGGTTGAAGATTTCTGATGAGGAGACGTCGTTGGGGAATTCCATGTCTGGGAGGTTATTTGCCGCAAACATTTCCTGGTTTGGCAATATTCAAGAGGTGGGCGTGTATTATTGCCGTCATGATTTTAACCGATAGTTGACTTCCCAGGTTGAGCACTATAGGTTGAGCTGGAGGTTGTGAGGCTACCTTTTCAAGGACTTTAGTTGTTTCCTTTGTTAATTTGGTTACAGCCGAGTAGGTCCTGTTTTGCTTTTCCTGTGCTCTTTCCTTTTCAATTTTCCTCCTTTCCCTTACAATCGCTTTCCTTGCTGGACAGCGTGCTGCCAGTGTTCTGTGGTCCCCTTGGCAGTTCAGGCACCTAGGAGTTACACTGCTTTTGCATTCCCGGAATGTATGTCCCTCCTCCCCGCATTCGGAGCAGTATTTTATGTTTTTGTTTGGGCAGTCCGTGGCTAAGTGGGTATATTAGTAGCAGTTCTAACAAGGCGTGATGGGAAAAATTCTTCCTCTTCAACTTAATTGCTGCCTATATGGTAGAAGGAGAGACAGAATCCTTCCTGTATTGCTTTTTGTGCCATTCCTATGTCCTGAAACCTAATTTTCAGCATAGATGATAGTTTAGGTAATTTAACTACCTCCTCTACTTTGGCCCATTGATTTCTTAGTTCCAGGTCTCGTTTCAGTTGTTGTTCGCTCGATTCTTCTGTGATGGTCTTGTCCAGTCTTTTAACTACTACAGTCTTCCTGGCTCTTAAGTGTGGTGGGAATACTACTTCGAATCGCTGCTTCTTCAATTCCTTTATGCTGTCATTCGATAGCAGGGAGTCAACGTCTTCTTCTGTCAGGCAGAGGGCGATGAATAAATCCTTGGTTGTAATAAGGCTCGTGATCTTAATTAGTAGTTTTGCACCGAGCAGTTCGGCTAGTGAACTCTTCCGCGGTTCGGTTACATCCCTATCAAGGGAGCGTATCCTTACCCTATGTGCCCTCATTGTAGAGGGGGCAAGGTGGACAAGCCACCTTTTGAAATTCGATAGGTAGCCTACCTAGTCTGGGTGAGTTAACCTACCACAGGAATTACAACACCTCCCACCGCCTTTTGTCGGTCGAATGGTCGAAAGGTGGTTCCCGTGTATCTCTCCCAGAGCCCCGTCAGGGGAGCCTACTTCCCTAGTGTCTATCTAATCTGCTCACTTATAGGCGTGAGCCCTAGTGTACCTACTTGGGGGGGGGGGGGGGGATACAGGATATGCGACCCCCTTCCCGGGTGGACCCGCACGATCACGGTTTCCCAGGAAGGCTCGGCGGAGGGATGGTTCTGCTCCTTCTCCCTTTCGTGTTCACAAACTCCTGGGAGGGAGGTGAACATTTACAGGGAGAACCCAAGGACGAATACACCTCTAGGATGCAGGTCCCCAGGCCAGAGCGAAATAGAAGGAAAAATAAAGGAGGAATAGCCACTGGTGCAAGAAACACCAGTGGGGTCGCGGCAGGCGTCCACTACAGGGGAGGCACAGAGAGGGCGTTGTCAGAGACGAGCTTCCCAAGTGTAGAAGTGTTGGTTGGTGAGGTGATATTTTGCGTTCCGGTCGTCAACGGTAAGAGACAGGCTAGCTGGCTTGGCTGTGAAGGATGAGAAGAGAGGTCCAATCACGACGAAGGCTGGCTGGCGAATGTGTGTCTGTATTGCTTGTCCTCTGGGCAAGCTTGCACTAGTATCTGGATCCCGTTGATTTCTGTTATGTTGGCTATTTGCTGGGCCTGTCCCCATTCCGCGAAGGTGACGATAAGGCCACCACTCGCTCTGCGGACGAACCTTGTCACCCCCCTGATTTATAAGGAGTCAAAAAACTTCCTTAGGCCAAGGAGGTTTAGTTGCTTGCACGAAGGGCATGTGACTGGGTACAGTTCTACGACCTTCGCCTGGTCACAGGTCAGCATCGTCAAGTTCACGCAGTACCTCGGGAGCAGAGAAGATCTTGCCTCGCCGAGGTGCAGTTCTCAGAGGTGAACGCCATGGTGATGATGATGATAATGGAGATAATATGGCAATGGCTTGCCATGGGAAGGGAGAGAAGAGGTAAGGTAGAAGGAAAGTTATGAAACGGGAAGTAAAGTAGTAGAGAATAAGAGCAGGTGGGCTATCCACCTAGCAGAGACGATTTGATTGGCTGTGGTGAAGGCCGCACTAAGAGGTCGCCTGAGCTCATGGGAACAGGGGGGGAGGAGACTAAGCTAGCTAGCAAGGGGTTGTTTGTTATTGTGTTAGTTGGGGAGGTCTACTAGGTAACTAGTAGAAAACTGTCGCTTATATACCTCATCAGACGATCCTAGAACACCCTAGCCCAACCCAGACAGGTCTGGGAAATTCTAGTACGTTCTACTCCGATGGAGGCTTACAATAGGAAGTAAATCAAAACAAAAATGAAGCAATACATTCAAGAAAATTCTTATATAAGTACAGTAATACGTCAATATATGCAAGAAAATCTCCCCAAACTTGACCAAATAACTGCTGTTTGGGATAGAAAATAATCAAAACACCTAGTTTTCAAAACTTATAATACTAAATTATGCCTCAGTAAAACACTATTATACAGACGTTTTGGCTTTGATTTAATATTTCCTTTTAACTAAATTAACCCACCAAGACTCGAGCGTTCCCGTTCTTTCATAACTAGCTAGTAGGTATACCTGAGAAAAAGATATGGACAGTGGTACAGTCAGCCAAAGATGCAACGACCCCACCCTGGGTCTCTTGCTCGTAATTTTACCTGGCACTACTTGAAGGAAAGAGGGCTGTATGTAAAGGGGATTGTGATTGGTGGATTTATTTTCGGTTGTATCACTGTCAGGATAAATATTAAACAATCCAAAAGTAGCATTTCTACAATAATAAATTATTCATCGTTATTTAAGATCGTGACAAGTTTCCAAATATTCGTATATTTGCTTAAATAATGAAGAAATTATATCAATGAATTGGCAATGCAACTACAACCAAGGCTGCCACGAGATTCTCACATCAAATTTCAAGAATATACAGCATGTTCCACATTTAATCTTGAGTGTTTCATGAAGGAATTAATTGTCTTTACAATATGAGCATTACATAATATATTTTGACGTAAGTTAGAGAGAAGAAACTGTAGTGCACTCATTTGTCAGTCACGACATTGTATCTTCGTATATTGTAGTTCTCAGTCAGTGTGTGTGTGTGGGTGTAAATAAATTACATTCGTAATTATGGCAATTATAACACGAATTATATGTGGAATGTGTGCTATTGGGAAAATGAAGTATCCAAGTGACAGCTCATGTATGGAGTTCAATATCTGGTTCCCTTTGTCGAACTAAAATCGACAATTGTTCGGCAAAAGACTGTGTACTCATCATTAGGTAATAACATTTTCAATAGTTACCTGTCTTATTTATGACGTCAGCATCAGGTTTTACGCCCACCAATCACATTCACTTGGCATGGTCTAATCAACCAATAAGAGCTTGACCGAAGTGTTGTTGTGAATACGGGATCAACAGTAGGCATTACTTCTGTCACCATGAACACGACGCAACAGCGCTTATCTACTCGCGGTCAAATAATCGCCCTCCGAGAAGAAGGCTTTACGGTGTGTGCCATCGCAGACCGACTTAGTGTTTCGATTTCAATTGTGAAGAGGTGGATCTGGAGATATGCCGAAACAAGTATTTTAAATGATTTAGGTATGTATGAAAATTTCAGATTGAACCGGGATATAAACAATAAGAAGATATTTATTTTTATATAAATGATATAGTAATGCAAATATTATAATGTAAATGTTATGTTTTTTTTTGTTAAAGGTTATGAGTGTACAGTATGCCATAGCGATAATGGCATACCAGGTTATGACACAGGAGACCCAAAAACAATATTGTGTCTATTTTCAGAAAGAAGACCACGCCCCCGACTGACTACTAGGGATGAAGATGCCGCCATAATAGCAGCAATTTAAAACAACCCGTTCTCCAATGCTGTCAGAGAGGCGTTACACCTACACGTCTGCGCGTGAAGCGGGCGTACAACACAGAGTCCCTCCCATACAGGAACGGCTAACAGAACAACACCGCACTGGTCGCCTCCTGTTTTCCCAGCAATATGTGGGGGAAGACTTGGAGTTTTGGTCGCGAGTAGTCTTCGCGAATGAGAAGACTTTTGCCAGTACTAACCACGGTAAAATTCATTTGTGGCGGCCAAATCGCACGAGGTAAGTGAACTTAACATGTTAACAAGTCCATAATAATGAAAATAAGATTTAGACCGTATTTAACGATATAGCCGTAAAACCTTGAACAGCTCATTATACATTTTCAAATAAAAATCTTCCAGATTATCGCGTAACATTAAAAAAAAATTGAGTATTATACTACAAACTTAATATAAGATGCAATAGCTTAATTAGACCGATATATTTATATTTGCATTGTATTTTCCCTTCCTGCAGATACGACAGGGCCCACATATACGAGGTGGCTAGAAGAGGGCATGTGACGCTGAACGTGTGGGGGCTACCTATCCCCGCACGGTATGGAAGATGTTTTCCAAATTCCTGGGAGGTTTACGGCAAATAAATACCTGGACATCCTGCGGAATCAGTTCCTCCCTTCAATTCAGGAACGCAATTTCCCATTCCCTGCTGGACCAATTACTTTTATTCATGATAGATGCCCCATCCACACATCCAGAGCAGTGGTTAATGGGCAGCAACACCTCAGGCTCTTGGAATTGCCGAGCAAGGGATGCGACATGAATCCCATTGAAAATATCTGGGCAAGTATCGTCAATTCCTGGCAGCCCGAGTTTGACAGGACGCCGCACCAGCTGTTCGACCACGTGACAAGACAATGGGAGATTTTTGGAAACAAACCAGAGCTTGTTACAAACAACGTATCTTCTATGCAGTGGAGGCTGCAAGCTGTAATTGATAAGGAGGGTGGATGGACCCGTTATTAAACAATATACTGCAAATAATACCTGTCTATATTTTAATCCCCGAAAAGAAGAAATGAATTATAAACCTTAAATTTAAATTATGCAATGACAATAAAGCCAGTTGCACTATTGTAACGGCCTGCTTCTTATAATATATTTTTTTTCTTTAATACTTACAACCATTGGTAGCGTGACGAGAGGAGGCTTGTGAGTATATGTAATGATAGTATCAAGTAATAGGGAAGAAATAACGGTAGATACTGTAGGTAAATAATAGACACAATATACAAATACACAATATACAAATACTATGTTTATTTAAACATTAAAATGGAGGTAGGAGAAAGAAATATATGTACCAACAGACGAAACCTGGTACTATGCCCTCAGGCTCAAAATACTCACACCACTACTAGGTGGACATACTCAATAGCACATTAACTCTTAAAGTAACTTCGCACCATTAAGACCAGGGGCAACTGCCACTACAACACTCAGTCGTCAGGAGCGATACTCAACAACCGCCATGGGGTCCCGCCACCATGGGGTACTTCCCAACGAACTCTGAAGATCCCAGTGGAATAAAACCACCACACAAATAGCCCTACTGAGCTAGGCACCCATCCACCAATGATGGGGGCTGGTAGTCGTGTGTGGCTTGGTGGTCCGGGGTCACCTCGCTGGTCGAGTGTTAGGGTCAGACGGGCCAGCTATGGGGCCCATAAGTAGTACTGAAGTGTCTGACGGTCGGGTCTCGCAAAGATAACTGATCCTACTGGACCTCGGACATCTCTCCAGACATAGTGGATACAACATCCGCGCTACAGACACGGCCTAGGCTGCGTTAGGGACCTGTATGGGTAAAGGGGCGAGCACTTACTAACCGTGACAACGACATCACGTTTCAGGGGACGTTAAAGACGTAAACATTACTTCACTCAAAGCAAATCAACTACGTTACTGTAGCACTTGCACAATCAACTATTAATTTGGTCAAATCACTTAAAGAAGGGCGAATTACAACACGGAGTAGAATGACCTACCTGTGTGGGTGAATGGGCGAGCACTTACTAACGGTTGAAATGCCCGCGGCACCCTCACTCAAACTAGGTCAGGGATTCCGCCTACTTCTATTTCGATGAATTACTTTACTGTACACTCCGACGTTGAAACTGAGACTATGAACTCAGTTTTATTCCCTACTATTATCTTCACTAACAATGCTCTGATTAAGCTATCAAAAGCAAAAATCAAATTGATTACAAAGGGTTGGATGGCAACAGGACCAACATACAGCGTCTTGCTACGAAACCCGCGGATTATATTCAAAGTTCCCTTTAGAGTTAGACAAAGACGGCCTCTCGATGACGTCAACAAGGAAACAGAGAAAACGGAAGACGTTTCCACTGGGGGACTCAGAAGGTTTTGTGGACGTTTGAGCGTAATATGAATCCTTAAGGTCATCACGATCATGACAATATGATTAAAAAATAAATACATAAAGTGAGGAACAAAAAACCTCCCGCAAAAACTGAGAGCTATTCAACCCCTTTCTGAGTCCTCATCAACTCCATATAAGTATACTCTCTCTCTCTCTCTCTCTCTCTCCGAGTTATTAATAATAATACCGTCAAATACAGTTAGTACAACCCCAAAATGACCACTTCAGTGTTTTCCCTTCTCCACACATCCGTGCGGCTCTGGTGCAGGGATACCACATGCCATTATTGTGTCAGATGAGTCCATTACAGTGTCTGTCCTCTAACTTACGTCAAAATATATTATGTAATGCTCACAATGTAAAGACAATTAATTCTTTCATGAAACACTCAAGATTAAACGAGGAACATACTGTATATTCTTGAAATTTGATATGAGAATCTCGTGGCAGCCTTGGTTGTAGCTGCGTTGCCAATTCATTGATATAATTTCTTAATTTTTTAAGCAAATACACGAATATTTGGAAACTTGTCATGATCTTAAATAACGATGAATAGTTTATTATTGTAAAAATGTAACTTCTGGATTGTTTAATATTTATCCTGACAGTGATACAACCGAAAATAAATCCACCAATCACAATCCCCTTTACATACAGCCCTCTTTCCTCCAAGTATTGCCAGGTAAAATTGCGAGCACGAAACCCAGGGTGGGGTCGTTGCATCTTTGGCTGACTGTACATGTGTTGGAAAAAACGTGGAAATAAGGAATGTGTGCGGGATGACAGTTTAATGAGGTGTTTGTCATAACAGTTGCGGGTCACAGCCGGCGGCAGCGGCGGCCAGTCAGCCACCCCACCGCAGCTGCCAGTGGAGCCAAACTGATCTAGTGCGGCTGTGCCACTTGCCAGTGTTCAGCTCAGGGCCGGGTTGGGAGGACGTTGCAATATCGCTCCACCACTCTTCCTGCACGCTTCCGCAAACAACTCTGAAATACACATTTATAGCATTTTTTCTCGACGGTCTTCTGTGTATTTGTGACGTTAGCTGGAAATACTCAATTTCACTCGAGTTAACGAGGCGAATGGATGAGGGAGGGAGTGTTGGCATGGCGCCTACCGTCAACATGCAGGCCGAGGTGTGTCAGGGGCGCTGTCATGGAACAACAGTGGCGTGAGGCGTCAGTCTCCTTATCGTTTATCTGCAGGTGAGCTTTTTTATTTCATTGACATTCCATGAAAAAGATACAGTTATTCTTGAACGTAAAGTTTTAAACGTGAACTTTACTTCTATGTGCTCCAGAACAACCGTTGGTTAGTGTCCATTAATATTCCCTTCTGCTTGAAATTGTACACCTCTAAACTCACCAATGTTTGGGGATTCTCGTCCTCTGGTATTGAGTGAATATGTCTACTTAGTCTAAGAGATAATTGATGTTACTAGACATTACAGTATATTTGTTTTGTAGGTTAAGTGAGCAGTTACATTCTACCAATAACGAGGAAAAAGCGTACTAACCTTCGAAATTCGTACCTAAGTATATATATTTTTTTCAATAAACCTTAAATAAACGAGAGTTTGGTAGTACAGTGCCTTAAATGTGTTTACACACGGCCTTGTAGATTTTCGTGGAGGTGCGTGAATGTTTGCAGTGCAACAGCAATATTGTCCTCATCTGTTAGAAACCTCGTTCATCAACAAGTGAAGGCAATGTTGATGTAATTAATACAAGCTGTACTGTAGGTCGGTTACTGTTGAACGGTTCCATGACAAAACCCCAACGGGGTTGTCATTTATCAACACTAACCTAACCTAAACATAAAAGTGTTTTATTTTATATTTTATATATGAGACTGGGGTTTTGTCCGTTGGGGTTTTATCCGGTCACCCTGTTGAACACGTGGAGCAGTGGACTGACGGCTTGTTCTCTTATGATATTTCTTCGTGTCTGTCTAAAAAAAATACGTTTTTTCGATATAATCCTCAAAACCTGAACCTTATGATATAAAATTTACGTGACGTCATTGTCATTCGTAAGCACAGGGCTCCATTGTTTAAGGGACTAGGTCATGGTTCCAGGTTGTTATAATGCAATTTTAAGAGCGACAATAGTGTCTTTGGTTACAAAAATTAGCGGCAAGTGAGGCTTACCTTACAGATTGGTGTGACAGTGAATTTTAGTAGAAAAACACTTTACATACGCGCACTCGTACACATAAAACTGTATACTGTAATCTAGTTGCCGGCAACCTCTCGCCAGCAGTGGGCAGTAATAATCTACGTGAATAAGTTGAACATGAATTTACGAACAGATGATGATAATTTTTACTATTAATACACATATTCCAATTGTTAGTACATACATTGTGATAAGAGTACTGTAGACACCAAGTTATCAAAATGTACATAAAAAGACACTCGGAGTTGGGAATAATGTACAGTAATGGATCTGGTAAGTTATAGAAAGACTCCTCTATGACGGCGAGCATGATCTATCAACACCACTAAGTAAATTTTGTTGGGTTAGTTAACGTCGTTTGTATACTGAGTTGCTCGATGCGACTCGCTGCGCCTGCATACCGTGACTCAGCCGCGTGTGATCTGAGCATTCTGAGGCTGTTCAATCATGTACAGTCACAATTCGAAGTTTCTTTACCCCCCCCCCCCCCTCCTGGTTGGAGGAAAGGCTAGGCGGACGGACATACACTCGTTCAGTAGTTTGGTAATGGCAGTAGGGCTCACACACCAGCACCTCAACGCAGACAAAACACACGAGCACAGGTATGAAATATGACTCAAAACATTGACATGGTAGGGTTATAAATATTTTATGAATAAAATTATATAACGACAGCGCAAACCATAGTCTGTTATTGCAGACACACTGTATTGTACAGTATCCTATGTATACCACGGGCACTTACAGTCATTCCTCTCCTTTATCTTGCGTACTCACCTTTGGATTATTATTATTATTTTTATTATTATTGTAGTAGTAGTTTTTTTTTTTTTTTTTTTTTTTAAATAACCGTGGCCTCCAGCCTTCCCCAATAGCCATACCTTCGCCACCATTTAATTACCTTAATATTAAATATCCTAGTACATAAGTAGCTATCCTATCTGTGTTAAATTAGATGAGCCGCAGATCTATGTGGCATTCAGTGACAGTAACCTCATAGTCAATATCTGCAGCAGTTGTCGGAGTTGGGGCAGAAGCTCTCGTTCCCCTGAGGTAGAGCACAGCCGACCGAAGGAGAGAGAAAGACAGTCGACATCTCATCCAGGCTGTAACATAACTTCTGGGCTGCTGCTTCTGTTCGGAGATCAATTCCGCGAGTCTGTTGTAGAAGCATCTTGCACTTGGTCCCATCCCACCAGTAGTAGTAGTAATAGTAGTAGTAGTTTTTGTAGGAAAGGGACCAGCTGTCAAAATCCCTACGTCAGAGAACCATCACCTGATGACATGAGACTTTTTTTTTTTCTTTCTTTTTTTTACACCAGGTATCAGCCCACCCGGGCACAGGTCACTGACCCATATCCTGGTCTGGGGACAAAAATGTAATAATAATAATAATAGTAATTAATAATAATTCATAATAAGTAAAATTTATAATAAATACAAAATGAAAAATAAAAATAATAAAATAATAATAATGATAATAATAATAATAATAATTCATAATAAATAAAATTTATAAGAAAAAAGACAATGAAAAATAAAAATAATAAAATAATAACACTATAATAATAATAATTCATAATAAATAAAATTTATAATAAAAAAGACTGAAAAATAAAAATAAAATAATAACAATAATAATAATAATAATAACAACACTAATAATACTAATAATAAAGAACCATACAGAAGTATAATTGAGACCCTGCAATTGTGTGTAAATGAGGTAAAAAGTTAGATCAGCAACCTGGGACTTGGTGATGCCATATGGCAGAAAGGTCTACCATTGGACAAGAGGTGAATGACCTGCAGTCAACACTTGATCTTGATGATTTGCAGGCCATGTTGATGCACAACATCAAGCTCAAGTGTCGAAGCTTTGCAATGTATGTTGAAAACACCTTTGGGAACCCATCAGACCTCTATATAACAAGCTTCAAGGCCCTAAGAGGAGATACCATCATACAGTCAACTAAGGGAACAACGCAGTCCCCCCTGCGTTGTGCGCACTAGGCCTATCCGTGCTCCAACATACAATGAAATTTGAAACAACCGAGGTGAAGCAAGTGGTTTATGCTGATGACCTAACAGGAGCAGGAAAAGTGGAGGACATCAAAAAGTGGTGGGACCTGGTAACATCACGAGGTCCTCAAATAGGGTATCACCAAAATGCCAGCAAGTCCTTCCTCATTGTGAAGCCACAACACTATGAACGGGCAATGGAAGTGTTCGGCGGAGTGAGGTCACAATAATAAAGGACGGCCAAAGACATCTAGGTGCGGTAATCGGCACGAATGACTTCAAAAGCGAGTAAGTAATGGGAAAGGTAAATGAGTGGGTGAAGGAAATCCAAGCATTGCTGGAATTACCTGATGCTCACTATCCTTGATATCGGACCCCTCCTCCAGCCTCTGGAAGAAGCTATCAAGGTAGCTTTGATCCCAACACTGGTGAAAAGCCTTATTTAACCCCAGCAGAAAGGTTACTCCTTGCACTACCACCGAGACTGGGAGGAATGGGATTGATTAATCCAGCGGAGCTCGCCGCCACAGGGCATCCCAACTGTCAAACTCACAGCAGCCCTCACTGAGCACATAATAGCTCAGAACGCAGTAAGTCAGGTGGATACCAACGGATTAAACAAGATTCGACGGTCCAGTACGACAGAACGGCAGTACACCCAAAGTGATTGTATGTATATTATGTATGCTGGATTATATATCATGTATGTATATTATGTATGTGCTCCATTTATGTATTTATTTATTCAGCCTAGCTAGCAGCGTGTGGCAATGTTATTACCATATCCCACACGCTTAATTAATGTGCCTGGCGACGTATGGAAGCTGCTAATGTATCACTTGCCATACGTCGCCTATAGCAGTTGACAAGGAGCCTAGCCAAGGGAGACCGCTGCTCTCCTCTGTGTACATACTCTTATCCAGTAAACCGAACCTACAAAACTATACAGGTGTTTGTGTTCTCTCCTGTATATAGAACTTATTATTCAGAACCTAACAGTGATAAACTGCAACAACTGATGCAGCAATGAACGAGGTGACGGTAGGAATTTTTTCGTAAGATGACAGGTCACTGGGCAAAGAAGACGCTTAAATTTACTATGGTAATTATATTTTAAAATAAATTAGGACAAATAGTGTAAACAAAATAAGGGTTAAAGTTGCTAAAAAGTCACGTGACTGCGGAATGTTCTGAGATTTGTTGTGACCTCCGCTGTTGTGTTGAGATTGTCGGACCGTAGTCCAACACGGGCCTTTGCCTGTAGGCGGCCCGTTTGGTGATTCCGGCTGGAGCTCTTGGAGCAGGCAGACCGGATTGGGGATGGAGGTTGTCCTACCGGCAGATATGAAAGGATATTGCAGGTTTGCAAGTGTGAGCGGACTCTCGGTCAGTGAACGCTTACCACCAACCCCCCACTCTTGGACGTGGTCAGTTTCGGAATGGCGCGCCCCCCGAACTGGGGTCCGCACTTTTGTGGGGAGGATACTTCCTAAGCTATCTGGGTGGTGGGTAACGTGTGATAACCCGGAAAAGGTGGTGAATGTGGTTTGTTTGGGCCTTTCGGGTTAGAGTGGCCACTGGTGTTGTGTGTTCTTGGAATTTTCGAATTCTGTTTCGGAGACTTTGTGTGACTGCAGTCGAGGAGATAGTGTTCCAGTGGGTTGACCGCTGGCTCCTGACAGTAGGTGCATTCCCTGACGACATTTCCGATCGTCTGCCAGGTGCACTTGTACCCTAGTCGTAGTCGATGAAGGCTAACTTGGGTTTGTCTTGGCGTTTCCTTGTCCGCGAATGGTGGTTCCCCTTTTGTAGCCACCAGGTACCATTTGGCTGATTGGGAACCAGCGTTGAATGCGTCAAGGAAGCTCTTTTGGATGTGGAGCTTGGTAGTCTTTCTGAGGTGGTTCTTGATCTGTTGCACGTTTGCTGGAACTTGAATGTGTACGCTTCTAGAACGTGTGGCTGCCTTGGCTGCTTCGTCTACCATGTCATTTCCCCCGATCCCTACATGACTGGGAATCCAGTGTAAGACGACTGGGCGATTTTGTCTTTGGAAGTCCTGTAGCTGTGCGAGGATCAAGGTTATGATGTGACGTTGTCTCCTGGTTGACTGTGTTACAGCGCTTCCATGGCCGTTTTCGAGTCCGTGTGAAGTATGGTGGATTTGTTGTGCTGTGTTGCAGCGTGTTGTAGGGCCTTTGAGATTGCTACCAACTCTGTTTATAGGGTGGAGCAGTCATTAGAAAATCTCCATGGGGGGGGGGGGGGGGTTCTGACCGCGGGTATAAGAAGGCCGCTCCAGATCTATGATGTGTTTGGTCCACCGAGCCGTCTGTGAAGTATGAGGTTGGCTTTGCTATCACCTAGTTCGGTGATTTTGTATGTGGCTGGTGGAGGGCTCCATGGTGGTGGAACTACATAAACCCTGTCTCGTATGTCTTGGTTGTTCTTGACGAGTGTTTCTGCTTGCAGGTGCCCGATGACCTCGTGCGACCAGGTGGCCCCTCACACTCTGTGGTCGAGATGGAGGGAGGCACTGATTATCGTTTTGGCAGCTGTGGGCTTATCTGATCTACAGATTTTGGTGAGGAGACCGGCTGTCACCTGCTTGACTCTTACTGCCAGGGGTGGTAGTTAAATTTCCATTTGAAAATTGCAAATTCTGGTCCACATGGGTGCTCCGAGCATGGTCCTGAGAGCATTATTTTGGATAGTTTCTAGCTTAGCTATCTGGTCTTCTCTCAGTCCAATGAGCACTGGAGCACTGTAATCTACCGTCGATCTGATGGCGGCCGTGTAGTAGGCTTTGAGCACGTGTATGCTCGCTCCTGCGGTTGTGCTGGTGAGCGACCTCATTATGCTGTGTCTGCTCTTCGTCCTGTGCCTGAGATACTCTAGTTGCGGCTTGAAAGTGAGTTTCTGGTCGAATCAGATTCCAAGACACTGGTGGGTGTCGGTCCAGACTACCGGCGTGTTTTGTATGGAGAGCATCATGTCTGGTGTGTCTGTGCAGATGGCCATCGCTTTAGACTTGGCTGGATTTATCTTGAGTCCAAGTCTGTTGCACTCCTCTTCTATAAGTTGGAGTGCGTGTTGCGTGTTGGATAGTCTGTTTGATCATCTTACTATGAGCTGTAGGTCGTCTGCATAGCAGAGGAGCCTGGCTGTTTGTCTGAAAGGAAGTCTGACTAGATTTTCCATCAGGACATTGAACAGCGTTGGACTGAGGATGCCTTCTTGTCGATCCGTCCTACGGGAGGCAGCCAGCTGTGGTATATGTGTTGTTACCAGCAGGAATACAGGACTTGTGGCCATATACAATGTTGATATACACAGGCATACTGTATTTTTAGGTTAGAGTAAATTACTGCTCAAGTATTCATCGTTCTCTATTTCATGTCTGGAAAATGTAAGTTTTCGTCACTGATGTCTATATTTAATGTTGTGGAAGGACGAGGGACGACCATGGCCTAGGAATGGGCTTCAGATGACAGATATAATTTAACGTGTTTCATAGCTGGTTGGCGGAGTTCTTGATAATACTCTACAATCATAAAGACATCTACTTTTGGTAAATTTCTTTTATCTGCCTTGATGAACCCTGGATGTAGTTGTCCAACCTTCCAGGCTGATCGGCTCTGTAAATAAATATTATTAGATAATTATCTATTAATTATAATTAATTGTGCTTTACTGCGCAACACAGTAATACTATTTTGAATATATAAATATTACTAAGCACATTAAGTAATTCATTCAGTGGATATTAGCTGCCGCTACTACAAACTAAACCGTATAAACATTCCAAACAATATTGGTATTATTTTGGTTTTGGTCATATGGGGAACCTTAAGATTTTAACTATGGGATTAAGTACTTTAAACAACAAGACACATTATCTCTACGGGATTTCTGTCGCAAAATATTTTTCGATCGCATAAGATTATACAGGTCATATGTTAGGTTAGGTTAAGGTATGATGAGTAATAAGGTTAGCTTAACATACATCGGAAAGGGGGGGGGGGGGGGGGGTTAATAACTCAAAACTAGTGATTTCCGATAGAAATGAAGGTACAAATCGTTCATAATACATTGCAAACCACCAGAGAAAAAAACCAGTATGCATGTCTTAAGTACAGGTATGACCAAAACTTAAAATTTACCCAATAAAGTCTATCTCGAATCTAAGCATCCAAATACTTATTGTAGTTAAAGTAAAAATTTACCTAGTAATGAATATAAATGATGATATATCCCAGTGGTTCATTAGTGAATCATTAAAACAATAACAGCACAATGTTGTCATGTTTACCTAGCATCAGGCATTCTCAAAAAGTCCAGACAATGTCATCACTTCTAAATTTACTCGTATCTCCATCTAGTACTGATATATTCTGTAAATACACTGAAAAAAAAGAGGAGGAAGTCTACCAGATCACAATACATGGTAGGTGAGCTTTTCTGAAGATGGGAGTTTTTTATGTCCATAAGAACATAAGATTGGAGGAAACTGCAGCGGGCCTATTGGCCCACACTGGGCAGTCCCATTTACACCCAACCCCTATCGCTCATATATCCGTCCAACCTATGTTTGAAGCAGCTTTTCACTTACCTGAACGAAGCAATTTGGGTCCATAGCGGCCATCCTTTGTACACCTGCGACTACAGATGTGAGTTTGATAAATAGCGTCGTCTGCAGGGTAAGTGGTGACGTAGTTGCAAATGGCGGCGCTGTTTCTCGAGAAATAAACTTATCTCTACTATTATAGCAGGACTTTAAATCTTTATTACAAATAATATATACCGTATCACTCTACGAACGTGGCAGTGTATTTCTTGTGTTTACCCAGAACCGTCAACTCGTCCATTGCCAGAAACTTGAAGAAAAGAAAAAGTAGCTATAGCGTAGGGAGTGGGCGCTTCGAACTGGCTACCAACGTTACCGATTAGGGCAAAAGGTTTCAGTCTTAATAAATAAGAATTCACAGATGCCATTGCTCTAAGGTACGGTTGGCCAGTCGGCGGTTTGCCATCCCAATGCTTGTGTGGTTCATCCTATGACATTGACCACGCCATGGTGTGTGAGAAAGGGGGCTTCGTATGCATGAGGCATGACGAAGTAAGGGATCTCACAGCAAATTTACTGAAGGAAATCTGCCACGACGTCACGGTGGAATCTCCCCTCCTTCCATTGGACGGTGAAAACCTCCATCACAGGACTTCCATCACATCTAACGAAGCCCGTGTGGACGTCAGCGCTCGAGGATTCTGGACGCGGGGACAGCGAGCGTTCTTTGATGTCAGGATATTCGACCCCCATGGCCGCATGTTACCATAACTTGTCTCTTGAGGTTGCACACAAGAGGAACGAGAACGACATGGTTAGGGCGTATTTCGAGAGAATTCAGAATGTGGATCAGGGCAGCTTCACTCTTCTGGTGTTCACAAACTCTGGTGGGATGGGACCAAGTGCAAGACGCTTCTACGCAAGACTGGCGGAGGTGTTGTCTGAGCAGAAGCAGCATCCCAGAAGCCACGTTGCAGCCTGGTTGAGATGTCGACTGTCCTTTTCTTGGCTTAGGTCTGCATTGCTTTGCCTCAGGGGAACGAGATCGTCGGCCCCAAAGCCGACAACAGTCGCAGATATTAACTATGCGGCTTAACTAACTCAACACAGCTAGGGTAGCTACTTTTGTGTTAAGATATTTAATTTTAAGGTAATAAAATGACGGTGAAGGTGTGGCTATTGGGGGAGGCTGGAGGCCACATTGAAAATAAAGTAGTAGTAGTGCAGCAGCAGTCGAGTTCCCCCACAGAAAGTCTTGGGTTAAGGGGTGGCGTATATGTGCGATGGGGTAGGATGGAGGGGAGGGGGGTGGCTGTGGCAGGTAGAAAGGGGAGCCACTGGGGGTGTTGGTAAAAGGGGTGGAGGTTTTTACCTGGTTGAGGAGGGGATCGTCTCTGGCTCACACATACACAAGCAAGGACAGGCGGATGAACAAGCTTATTAGTCTAATACCGTAGATCATCATCAGCACAGGTCAATTGTTATGTTATTGGCGGTATTTGTTGCAGTAGTAGTACTGGTGGTGGTGTCAGAAATATGAGCAGTAATAATTATTGGAGGGTGAGGAGGAATGTGGTTACGTAATGGAAAAGTAAGATGATAAGCAGTAAGAGTTGTGGGAGAAAGGAGAGGGAGGGGATGAAGGGAAATAACGGAAGTAGAAGATAAAAAACAGAGGAAGAAAACCGGTAGAAAGAAATGAAGACCAAGGGGAAGGTGAAAAAGTTCTTTGTTAATACAACATAGACGTCACTGAAATAACTATAATATGACCATCCACAAAAATTATCTTATTGTGTATACATAGTTTTGAGCCATTATAAAGAAGCCTTAAATATCACCTTAACAGGTGGTGCCATTGTTAACCACACCAACATGGCACAACACAACAATGTTATATCAGGCGTCTCTGTCTATTGGATGTGATTTATTTATTTGTTATCTCGAACCTCTTATTGTTAATATTTTAAACAGTCTATAATACTGTCTACCTATCACAGTGTGGTATATTGGCCCACATACACAAATATTCACATTTGTAGACTTCCACACTACTAGTATTGAAATCGCCTGTAAACCTTTTCTCATCAAATTTCATAAACTACATACCATAATTTTTCAATATCGAGAAATAACCCAGTCACAAACTTTAGTGCAACATACTCACAAAGATATAAGAAGGTACGGAATAAAAATGTGTCAACTGTGCTTTGTATTCTTTACTTATGAAACCAATACACTATGCCGAAAGGTCTTAATACTTTGTCCACGTCCACTGGGCTTCAATGACCTCCTGCACTTGGGTGGACAGGGAGTTAACCAGGTTCATGCAGACACTGTGACTGGCCAAAGTCGGATGCTCTTCCGTACTTCTTTCGCCCTCATCTCGACTGCCTCTCTGGAACCTCCCATTCTCGGACCATAGTTACCCACAAAATTTCAATTGGGTTACAGTCGCACCATTTTGTAGGTCGGTCAAGAATCTGAAACTCGGGGTAGCGACTGAACCAATCCGTGACTGCTCGGCTGGTATGAAGTTTGATGATGTTTGGTCCCGGGAGGGTATATGTTCAGACAGAAGGCAGGAGAGAAGTTTCGAGAATGTTTATATATTCACCAGCATTAAGATGTCCATTAATGGTGGCCAACTCTCCGGGACCCGATGCCCACATCCAACCAGTGCCGCATTTAGAGACCTGTGGAGGCCCATGGGCAGCCTCTTTGTGGAGGCCCCCTTCATAATAACTACCCAAGAGGGTGGGGTGGTGAGTGAAGCGAGCCCAAACATCTGGGAGTTCCGGGGGGCGCTGTAAGCCCCCCGGGAAAATTTTGAAATTTGAACACTTCTTTGGAGAATTTTGAAGCCATATGCAGTTATATTGAGGAAATTAGAACATTGAGAAATTTTTAATTAACTGTATATTTGTTAATAGTGTACAAATTCCCAACACACACACACACACACAAAAGTGAGACATGACTGGAGTCATTCATGTGGTTTCAAGTCGACCAGCCCTGATATAGCTACTACCGCACAGGTCAAAATTTTCAAGAGACTTCACAGAAAAGAATATATTATTAGTTATTACAAAGAGATGATTCTTTGCATTATTAATCAGATAAACCTCTACTCAAATAATGGTTATGTCCAAGAATGCATGATTGTATAGGCTTCTTTAAGTCCAAGGTCAGATGTAATATGTGGAGGCCCCCAGATTGTGGAGGCCCCTGGGCAACTGCCCACTTTGCCCACTCCTGAATCCGGCCCTGCATCCAACCATGAAGCGAGACGGTTACCCTGCCGCTCCACTCTGGTCCCAACCGCCGATTTCATGGCCAAAAACCTAGGGAGCTGAAAACCATGTTTCACCACCTCTCGCCACCACGTGTTTGACCAATATTATAAATACTTTAATAAAGTTTTAAGACTTTTGATAATGAAAATAGTATGATGGTAGTTGTATATTTACATAGTATTAATATTTACTTACATTGCATGGTTATTTTTCTTTGCAAGGTATTTTTCTATTAAATCACTTCAGCTGAGAGTCGCCATCTGAAATGGATGAGTAGTTTCAGAGACCAGACCTTGCTAGGGCCATCATGAAGAGTAATCGTCAATCTACACTCGCTACTGTTAAAATGAGGTTTTGTTTTTAAGGGGTAACATTTATATTTTCTTTTTATATTCGGCGTGAGTTTAACCTCGTAGTTTATGTATCAAATTTGATTTATGAATCATATATACAATTATGGATGTGCTATGCAAGTCAATAACGTTTGTATACAAATTATCCATCTTACCTTGTGCTACTTATGTTATTCTAGGAGGTTAATGCAGTATTTATCGGTTGGCGTGTCACGTCACCCACTGTCGAAAACGAGGTTGGTGATTTAAACGTGGCAGGTGCCAGCCATATTAGACAACTGAAATATATGCTTTTGTTCAATGAAGGGCAAATATGTGCAGCTAGTTTTTTACATTTTTATTTTGAATGTTTTCCTATTAGTTCATGACTAACTCAGGACAAAATATTACCGAACTTCTCTGTAAATTTTCCTTTCTCAAAATATATTAAAAATGCTATTACTGATTTAATAGTCCTGATTTTCAATTTTATAATGAAAGTGGATAGCAAGATAAATTTAAATAAAAGTCATGTGCTATTGACATTCGTGATAACTAAAATATTGTTCTTTTCAATTAAAAAAAATATTTCCAAGGGCTGTTTTTCGTAATTCTGCGATTTGTTCGAGGAAATGTATATGGTGATTTGACATACATATTACTAACTTTCACAGAAGCTTGCTTATCTTCAAATATTGTGACCCTTATTTTTGGCCATGATTTGGCATTTGGGGACCATTGTGCGACGCTCCTTGCCATCTCATGGATGTTTTTGGCATCCTAGTGTGTGTTTGACATTCGCCAGCGGTGTCTGCCAGTCGCTGCCACAGATGATAAAAATTTCTCATATGTGAAAATGACGTTCTCCCAGAACCTACGCCATATTAGTTATGCTGTTGAGCAAACGTCAGTCGTCGTGATGCCTTGTTGGCTTCCGTCAGCACAGCCGGAACTTGACAGTTCAGTCCCACCTCATGCAGCCGCCGTCTCGTGGTGATAGTGACATGGGAGTTGTAAATCCCGTGTCCAGGCTCCTGCTGTCATTTTTGGGGGCTTGCCTGGCAGCAGCAACGAGATTTTCGTCATCATCTGGTGACGTTACCTGAGGGCGCCGGATCTTGGTCTACTCGTCACATGTCCTTCCTCCATAACCTTATGGTGGGCTAACTTATACCCATAAGACGGTTGATTTCATTTATGGACTTCCCAGCTTCATGGTGGCCAACCACCTCGTTATCACCTCGGGGCGATTTGCCCAAGTGTGAGGCGGACGCGAGTCGCTCTCGTCCTCTAGCCTGAACGTCCATATCTTGAGATAATGATTCTTGTTACCGAGAAGCATTACCATAATTGTATTTCTGAATTGGATGAAATATCATATATAATCATACGTGTATGTAATGAGATGGTAGATCATATTGTTATGAGAGTTATAAAGAGAAGGGTATGTAATCTTTGAAGATGAATATGGCGGACAATGGGGCACTGGGTTAAGGTGGTCAGGCGCGCTGCTATGCACACAGGAAACAGCTGGGTAAATGTAGATGTCATATTTAGAGTCAGGGTAACATGATTATTATATGAATTAGTTAAATTACAAATTAATATTTATAATTACATTTACAGTACAAGTATATAGTATTCTTATTCATTGGATGTGAGAACATTCGAAATTTGTTATTAATAACTTAACATTAAGTTGTCTCGTCTGCCATAATAATATAGAGAAATATGTAAACCTGACCTTGACCATCGCCCACTCCATAATGCTGAGATCATACATACTGCACATACTGTACATGAATCCCAAGTGACGGGTGAAAAAGGTTCTGACCAGTCACTGCTTATATATTAACTTGCTGCTTCGTGTATAATATGGACACTTGAAACAGATGGTTTGTGACCGGACCAAGTTTCACAGGGGTTAGTAGTGACATACTAATAAACAGTATGTGTATACAATGCTATGAATGCATTTCTTATGCAGATGCATATCATGCCAATATTTTGAATTGCATTTCATACCCGTGCTCGTGTGTTTTGTCTGTGTTGAGGTGCTGGTGTGTGACCCCGCCGTCATCGTGCCTCATCACCAAACTACTGTACGAGTGTACCAGTATGTACGTTCGCCTGGCCTTTCTTCAACCTAGGCTTCGCCTTCCCTCCAGTCAAGCCGGTAAAGAAATTTTGGATCGTGATTGTACACGACAGTGATGTAGCTGTACCAAGCTCGCGAGCATAAATAACTGTAAGAGTCGGACTAATTAATATCTGTATCCTTGATAATACAATTCAAGCTTCGTCATTCTCGTCACGATCCGTAGTTGCTGTAACTTGGAGGTCAGAGGTTGCAGTTTTTGCAGGCTATGTTAGATAAGGTTATTCCTTAAAAAATGAGTTAATATTTTTCTTTTTTTCGAAATATTAAACATACCTGCACCATTTTTTTCTTTTTACAATTTACATATACAGTATACATAAATATTACATATTAACATATTTGTCCGTGAAATATTTGGATGAATTTTTTTAAAATACACTTAATCATCCATTTATTATAATATACCCTGCTTTTAATAAAGGCTGTAGTCCCCTTAACATTAAAATTTTCCTTCCTACTTAACCACATACAGTAAATATAATCTGACATCAAGAAATGCAGAAATAAATTGCTATTGACATTGTAGACTGTATTCAGGAAAATTTTAAACCATTTAATTATCTCTTTGTTATGGAAGCAGAAGTAAAGTACATGTAATGGATATTCTACCTCACCACATCTTACACAACTATCATCTTGATTTAGGTTAAACATTTTTGTCTCTGATTTGTTGGTAGAGTTTCTTGAATGAATTTCTCCCTGGTGAGGATCCAAATATTCACATGTAATATTTCCCAAATAAAAGGCCATTAACACAGAGGATACTTTTCTTCAACTGCTGGTTTAGTCCATATCATTAACATATTGTATACATCTTTATTCTTGACATTGGGAATGTCATGAAGCCTTGCTATCCCTCTTAGGGTATTGATTGCATTACTATAATAAGGTGGAGAGAAGTAGGAAATATTATATGAAGGTTTCATTTCTAAAGATAACTGGTCTTTGTTGTGAGTTACAGTCTAGTGTTGTAGGGGTGTTACTGTTATGTTGTCAGTTACAGTCGTGTGTTGTAGGGGTGTTACTGTTATGTTGTGAGTTACAGTCTAGTGCTGTAGGAGTGTTACTGATATGTTGAGTTATAGTCTAGTGTTGTGGAAGTGTTACTGTTATGTTGAGTTACAGTCTAGTTTTGTGGGAGAGCTACTGTTATGTTGTGAGTTAGTCTAGTGTTTTGTGAGTGTTTATGTTGTGAGTTGCAGTCGAGTGTTGTGGAAGTGTTACTGTTATGTTGTAAGTTAGTCTAGTGTTGTGGAAGTGTTACTGTTATGTGGGTGAGTTACAGTCTAGTGTTGTGGAAGTGTTACTGTTATGTTGAGTTACAGTCTAGTGTTGTGGCAGTGTTGCTGTTATGTTGTGAGTTGCAGTCTAATGTTGTAGGATTGTTACTGTTATGTTGAGTTACAGTCTAGTGTTGTAGGAGTGTTTCTGTTATTTTGTGAGTTAGTCTCGTGTTGTGGCAGTGTTACTGTTATGTTGTGTGTTAGTCTAGTGTTGTATTAGTGTTACTGTTATGTTGTGAGTTAGTCTAGTGCTGCAGGAGTGTTACTGTTATGTTGTATGTTACAGTCTAGTGTTATGGGCGTGTTACTGATGTGTTGTGTGCTATAGTCTAGTGTTGTATTAGTGTTTCTGTTATGTAGTGAGTTAGTCTCGTGTCGTAAAAGTATTACTGTTATGTTGTGAGTTTCAGTCTAGTGTTGTAGGAGTGTGTGTGTTATGTTATGAGTTACAGTCTAGTGTTGTGGATGTGTTACTGCTATGTTGTGAGTTAGTCTAGTGTTGTGGAAGTGATACTGTTGTGTTGGGAGTTACAGTCTAGTGTTGTAGGAGTGTTAATGTTATGTTGTGAGTTACAGTCTGGTGTTGTGGGAGAGTTGCTGTTATGTTGTGAGTTACAGTCTGGTGTTTTGGGAGAGTTACTGCCAAGTGCTGCAGCAGTTGGGTGAAAATTCCCCTGCCTGAGATTGACATCCAAGGGCGTGGCAACTCACCGACCCTTGTTATACAAAACTGCCAGGCGCGACTGTCAGGCGTGTCAGTCATTGCTGAAATGTGATGGTAATGGGGAAGGTGATAATGGCGGATTAAGACATTGGTGATAGAGAAAGAGGGGGGGGGGGATAATTAGAGATGGAGGGCATAAGAAGGGAGAGAGGAAGAGATGGATAGGAGGATGAGACAGGGACACGAAAAGAGATGACGAACTGGAGGAAATGGAGGTGGGTTGTGGAGGGAAGAGGGAGTCAATTTAATGGTGGTGATAGTTGTAGAGGCAGTGGTGGTTGTTAATGGTGGCGTTGATGATTGAAGTAATATTGGTGGTTGTCGTGGTGGTTGTGTTGGTGGTGGTGGTGGCGGTTATATGATGGTTGTGGTTATTGCATGTGTTCTGGGTATCAAGTTCTATCTACAGGAGCGAACACAAACACCTGTAGAGTTTTCGAAGGTTCTATTTCCTGGATAAACAGAGATACACAAGGGAGGTGGCGCTCCTTACTCTGTCTGGGGGTCAACTAGCCTCTAGGCGACGTGTGGCAAGTGATACATTAACAGCTCCCATATGTCGCCAGGCACATTAATTAAGCGTGTGGGACATGGTAAACACATTGCCACACGCTGCTAGCTAGGCTGAATAAATAATGTATATAAATGGAGCACATACATAATATACATACATAATATACATACATAATATACATACAGCATACATAATATACATACAGTTATCATGAACTTAAGAACATAAGAATGGAGGAAACTGCAGCGAGCCTATTGGCCCATACTGGATAGTCTCATTTACACCCAACCCCTATTGCTCATATGTGCATCCAACCTATGTTTCAAGCTATCCAGCGTATTCGAGTTAATGATGATATTTGGTAACTTGTTCCATTCATCCACTACTGTTACCAAACCACTGTTTACCTATTTCGCGCCTAAATCTAAATTTGTCTAATTTAAAACCATTGTTACGGGTTCGCTCCTAGTTGGATAGTTTGAGTGCCTTTGTAATGTCCCCTTTGTTCAGCCCTGACTTCCATTTATACATCTCTATCATATCGCCCCTGACTATGTCTCTCGAGGGAGTGCAAATTAAGATGCTTTAACCTGTCTATGTACTCAGGGTTCCTATTGCCCGGGATTAGCCTTGTCATTCTCCTCTGAATTCTTTCCAAGGATTCTATATCCATTCTGTAATAAGGTGACCAGAATTGAACTGTGTAATCCAAGTGAGGTCTCACAAGCGCAAGATATAGTTTTAGGATGACCTCGCTAGTCTTGTAACTAATACTCCTTTGTATGAACCCAAGAACTTTATTAGCCTTGTTTCGGGCAAATACACATTGTTTACTTAGCTTAAGGTTCCTACTTCTCATTACTCTTAAATCTCTCTCACAGTCGGATTTCTCAATGGCATCGTTTGTTCATCTGTTTACATCTCCTATGCTGAGTACTTTACATTTGTCCACGTTGAATTTCATCTGCCATTTTTCAGACCATTCGAAAAATTTGTTTAGATCTTCCTGAAGTTTTGTGGAATCCTCTTCATATTTAATAACACGCCCTATTTTGGTCTCATCAACAAATTTACTTATGTTGCTGTCTATGCCGATATCTACAGTATGTCGCTTATGTATATAATAAATAATAATGGTCCAAGTACTGAGCCTTGGGGAACTCCACTAGTGACTTTGCTCCAATGGGATTTAGTGCCGTTAATGCTCACTCGCTGTTTCCTGTCCTGTAACCACGCCCTAATCCATCTAAGGATATTACCTTTGATGCCATGTGCTTTCACCTTTCTCATTAGTCTTTCGTGGGGGACTCTGTCGAAAGCTTTGCTAAAGTCGAGATATACCACATCATAATTGTGCCCCTCGTCCACCGACTCGAAAACTGATGAAAAGAATGCTAATAGATTAGTTAGACAAGAACGCCCGCTTGTGAAGCCATGCTGGGAATCATTGATCAATCGGTGCTTCTCCAGGTGATTTCGAATAGAGTTTGAAATGATTGCTTCCAGTAATTTGCCTACTATTGATGTTAGACTGATTGGGCGGTAGTTAGAGGATAGTGATCTATTCCCCTTCTTGAAAATCGGTATTACATTCGCTATCCTCCAGGATTCTGGTACTACACCTGTTTTTATGGACATGTTAAACAACTTTGCTAAGGGCATACTAAGCTCTTCCTTACATTCCTTTAATACTCTGGCAAATATCTCATCGGGACCAGGTGACTTATTAGGCTTTAGTTTGTCTATTTGCTTACTAACATCGTTACTATTCACTACTATCTCGCTTAATTTGTTTTCTTCACTATCTCTGAATAGAGTAGGTGCCTCAGGTATCATGTTTAAATTTTCGGTGGTGAAAACTGTTGAAAAATATTTATTCAGATTATTGCTCATTTCTCCGTCGTTATCAGTTAGCTCGCCGGTATCTGATCGTATTAGTCCAATGTTTTCTCGTGTTTTAGTTTGATACATCTGGTAGAAACCTTTGGGGTTTGTTTTCGCCTCCTCTCTCTCTCTCTCTCATGAGATGTAAATAGGACCCTCACACGTAGAAAGCATCCACCTGTCAAGTCAGGAAAGATGAGCATTTGAGTGACTGAACACAACTAAACAACCAGACACACTGACAAAGAACCAAACAACCAGACACACTGTCAAACAACGAAACAACCAAACACACTGTCAAACTACTAAACAACCAGACACACTGGAAAAGCTAACAAACCAAACACAGTCAAACAACTAAACAGCCGAACGCACTGTCAAACAACTAAACAACCAGACACACTGTCAAAGAACCAAACAAGCAGACACACTGTCAAACAACCAAACACACTGTCAAACAACCAAACACACTGTCAAACAACCAAACACACTGTCAAACAACCAAACACACTGTCAAACAACCAGACACACTGTCAAAGAACCAAACAACCAGACACACTGCCAAAAAACTAAACAACAAAGACACTGTCAAACAACTAAACAACAAACAGTCAAACAACTAAACAGCCAAACACAGTCAAACAACTAAACAGTCAAACACACGGTCAAACAACTAAATAACAAACACACTGTCAAACAACTAAACAGCCAAACACACTGTCAAACAACTAAACCAACACACTGTCAAACAACTAAACAGCCGAACACACTGTTAAACAACCAAACACTGTCAAACAACCAAACACAATCAAACAACTAAAAACCAAACGCACTGTCAAACAACTGAACAGCCAAACACACTGTTAAACAACCAAACACACTGTCAAACAACCAAACAACCAAACGCACTGTCAAACAACTAAACAACAAACACATTGTCAAACAACTAAACCAAACACACTGTCAAGCAACTAAACTGCCAAACACACTGGAAAAGCTAACAACCAAACACACTGTCAAACAACTAAACAGCCAAAGAGTGTCAAACAACTAAACATCCAAACACACGGTCAAACAACTAAACAACAAACACATTGTCAAACAACTAAACCAAACACACTGTCAAGCAACTAAACTGCCAAACACACTGGAAAAGCTAACAACCAAACACACTGTCAAACAACTAAACAGCCAAAGAGTGTCAAACAACTAAACAACCAAACACACGGTCAAACAACTAAACTGCCAAACACACTGTCAAACAACTAAACAGCCAAAAACAGTCAAACTAAACAACAAACACACTGTCAAACAACTAAACAGCCAAACACACTGTCACCCAACTAAACAGCCAAACACACTGTCACCCAACTAAACAACCAAACACACTGTCACACAACTAAACAACCAAACACACTGTCACACAACTAAACAGCCAAACACACTGTCAAACAACTAAACAATAAACACACTGTCAAACAACTAAACAACCAAACACACGGTCAAACAACTAAACAACCAAACACACGGTCAAACAACTAAACTGCCAAACACACTGTCAAACAACTAAACAACCAAACACACGGTCAAACAACTAAACAACCAAACACACGGTCAAACAACTAAACAACCAAACACACTGTCAAACACCTAAACAACCAAACACACTGTCAAACAACTAAACAACCAAACACACTGTCAAACAACTAAACAGCCAAACACACTGTCAAACAACCAAACACACTGTCAAACAACCAAACACAGTCAAACAACTAAACAACCAAACGCACTGTCAAACAACTAAACAACAAACACATTGTCAAACAACTAAACCAAACACACTGTCAAACAACTAAACTGCCAAACACACTTGAAAAGCTAACAACCAAACACACTGTCAAACAACTAAACAGCCAAAGAGTGTCAAACAACTAAACAACCAAACACACGGTCAAACAACTAAACTGCCAAACACACTGGAAAAGCTAACAACCAAACACACTGGAAAAGCTAACAACCAAACACACTGTCAAACAACTAAACAACCAAACACACTGTCACACAACTAAACAACCAAACACACTGTCAAACAACTAAACTGCCAAACACACTGGAAAAGCTAACAACCAAACACACTGTCAAAGCTAACAACCAAACACACTGTCAAACAACTAAACAGCCAAAAACAGTCAAACTAAACAACAAACACACTGTCAAACAACTAAACAGCCAAACACACTGTCACACAACTAAACAACCAAACACACTGTCACACAACTAAACAGCCAAACACACTGTCAAACAACTAAACAATAAACACACTGTCAAACAACTAAACAACCAAACACACGGTCAAACAACTAAACAACCAAACACACTGTCAAACAACTAAACAGCCAAACACACGGTCAAACAACTAAGCAGCCAAACACACTGTCAAACAACTAAGCAGCCAAACACAGTCAAACAACTAAACAGCCAAACACACTGTCAAACAACTAAACAGCCAAACACACTGTCAAACAACTAAACAGCCAAACACACTGTCAAACAACTAAACAGCCAAACACACTGTCAAACAACTAAACAGCCAAACACACTGTCAAACAACTAAACAGCCAAACACACTGTCAAACAACTAAACAGCCAAACACACTGTCAAACAGCCAAACACACTGTCAAACAGCTAAACAGCCAAACACACTGTCAAACAGCTAAACAGCCAAACACACTGTCAAACAGCTAAACAGCCAAACACACTGTCAAACAGCTAAACAGCCAAACACACTGTCAAACAGCTAAACAGCCAAACACACTGTCAAACAGCTAAACAGCCAAACACACTGTCAAACAGCTAAACAGCCAAACACACTGTCAAACAGCTAAACAGCCAAACACACTGTCAAACAGCTAAACAGCCAAACACACTGTCAAACAGCTAAACAGCCAAACACACTGTCAAACAGCTAAACAGCCAAAAACACTGTCAAACAACTAAACAGCCAAACACACGGTCAAACAACTAAACAGCCAAACACACGGTCAAACAACTAAACAGCCAAACACACGGTCAAACAACTAAACAGCCAAACACACGGTCAAACAACTAAACAGCCAAACACACGGTCAAACAACTAAACAACAAACACAATGCCAAACAATGAAGCAGCCAAAAACACTGTCAAACAACAAAACAACCAAACACACTGTCAAACAACTAAACAACCAAACACACGGTCAAACATCTAAACACCAAACACACTGTCAAACAACTAAGCAACCAAACACTGTCAAACAACTAAACAACCAAAGACAGTGTCAAACAACTAAACAGCCGAAAACAGTCAAACTAAACATCAAACACACTGTCAAACAACTAAACAGCCAAACACACTGTCAAACAACTAAACAGCCAAACACACTGTCAAACAACTAAACAGCCAAACACACGGTCAAACAACTAAACAACCAAACACACGGTCAAACAACTAAACAGCCAAACACACGGTCAAACAACTAAACAGCCAAACACACTGTCAAACAACTAAACAGCCAAACACACTGTCAAACAACTAAACAGCCAAACACACTGTCAAACAACTAAACAGCCAAACACACTGTCAAACAACTAAACAGCCAAACACACTGTCAAACAACTAAACAGCCAAACACACTGTCAAACAACTAAACAGCCAAACACACTGTCAAACAACTAAACAGCCAAACACACTGTCAAACAACTAAACAGCCAAACACACTGTCAAACAACTAAACAGCCAAACACACTGTCAAACAACTAAACAGCCAAACACACTGTCAAACAACTAAACAGCCAAACACACTGTCAAACAACTAAACAGCCAAACACACTGTCAAACAGCTAAACAGCCAAACACACTGTCAAACAGCCAAACACACTGTCAAACAGCTAAACACACTGTCAAACAGCTAAACAGCCAAACACACTGTCAAACAGCTAAACAGCCAAACACACTGTCAAACAGCCAAACACACTGTCAAACAGCTAAACAGCCAAACACACTGTCAAACAGCTATACAGCCAAACACACTGTCAAACAGCTAAACAGCCAAACACACTGTCAAACAGCTAAACAGCCAAACACACTGTCAAACAGCTAAACAGCCAAACACACTGTCAAACAGCTAAACAGCCAAACACACTGTCAAACAGCTAGACAGCCAAACACACTGTCAAACAGCTAAACAGCCAAACACACTGTCAAACAGCTAAACAGCCAAAAACGCTGTCAAACAACTAAACAGCCAAACACAGTCAAACAACTAAACAGCCAAACACACGGTCAAACAACTAAACAGCCAAACACACGGTCAAACAACTAAACAGCCAAACACACGGTCAAACAACTAAACAGCCAAACACACGGTCAAACAACTAAACAGCCAAACACACGGTCAAACAACTAAACAGCCAAACACACGGTCAAACAACTAAACAACAAACACAATGCCAAACAATGAAGCAGCCAAAAACACTGTCAAACAACAAAACAACCAAACACACTGTCAAACAACTAAACAACTAAACACACGGTCAAACATCTAAACAACCAAACACACGGTCAAACAACTAAGCAACCAAACACTGTCAAACAACTAAACAACCAAAGACAGTGTCAAACAACTAAACAGCCGAAAACAGTCAAACTAAACATCAAACACACTGTCAAACAACTAAACAGCCAAACACACTGTCAAACAACTAAACAGCCAAACACACGGTCAAACAACTAAACAACCAAACACACGGTCAAACAACTAAACAACCAAACACACGGTCAAACAACTAAACAACCAAACACACGGTCAAACAACTAAACAACCAAACACACGGTCAAACAACTAAACAACCAAACACACTGTCAAACAACTAAACAACCAAACACACTGTCAAACAACTAAACAGCCAAACACACTGTCAAACAACTAAACAGCCAAACACAGTCAAACAACCAAACACACGGTCAAACAACTAAACAACCAAACACACGGTCAAACAACTAAACAACCAAACGCACTGTCAAACAACTAAACAACCAAACGCACTGTCAAACAACTAAACAACCAAACACATTGTCAAACAACTAAACCAAACACAGTCAAACAACTAAACTGCCAAACACACTTGAAAAGCTAACAACCAAACACACTGTCAAACAACTAAACAGCCAAAGAGTGTCAAACAACTAAACAACCAAACACCCGGTCAAACAACTAAACTGCCAAACACACTGGAAAAGCTAACAACCAAACACACTGGAAAAGCTAACAACCAAACACACTGTCAAACAACTAAACAACCAAACACACTGTCAAACAACTAAGCTGCCAAACACACTGTCAAACAACTAAACAACCAAACACACTGTCACGCAACTAAACAGCCAAACACACTGTCACGCAACTAAACAGCCAAACACACTGTCAAACAACTAAACAGCCAAACACACTGTCAAACAGCTAAACAGCCAAACACACTGTCAAACAGCTAAACAGCCAAACACACTGTCAAACAGCTAAACAGCCAAACACACTGTCAAACAGCTAAACAGCCAAACACACTGTCAAACAACTAAACAGCCAAACACACTGTCAAACAGCTAAACAGCCAAAAACACTGTCAAACAACTAAACAGCCAAACACACTGTCAAACAACTAAACAGCCAAACACACAGTCAAACAACTAAACAGCCAAACACACAGTCAAACAACTAAACAGCCAAACACACAGTCAAACAACTAAACAGCCAAACACACGGTCAAACAACTAAACAACAAACACAATGCCAAACAATGAAGCAGCCAAAAACACTGTCAAACAACAAAACAACCAAACACACTGTCAAACAACTAAACAACTAAACACACTGTCAAACATCTAAACAACCAAACACACTCAAACAACTAAGCAACCAAACACACTGTCAAACAACTAAACAACCAAAGACAGTGTCAAACAACTAAACAGCCGAAAACAGTCAAACTAAACATCAAACACACTGTCAAACAACTAAACAGCCAAACACACGGTCAAACAACTAAACAGCCAAACACACGGTCAAACAACTAAACAGCCAAACACACCGTCAAACAACTAAACAGCCAAACACACTGTCAAACAACTAAACAGCCAAACACACTGTCAAACAACTAAACAGCCAAACACACGGTCAAACAACTAAACAGCCAAACACACGGTCAAACAACTAAACAACCAAACACACGGTCAAACAACTAAACAACCAAACACACGGTCAAACAACTAAACAACCAAACACAGTGTCAAACAACTAAACAGCCAAACACACTGTCAAACAACCAAACACACTGTCAAACAACCAAACACAGTCAAACAACTAAACAACCAAACGCACTGTCAAACAACTAAACAACAAATACATTTTCAAACAACTAAACCAAACACACTGTCAAACAACTAAACTGCCAAACACACTTGAAAAGCTAACAACCAAACACACTGTCAAACAACTAAACAGCCAAAGAGTGTCAAACAACTAAACAACCAAACACACGGTCAAACAACTAAACTGCCAAACACACTGGAAAAGCTAACAACCAAACACACTGTCAAACAACTAAACAACCAAACACACTGTCAAACAACTAAGCTGCCAAACACACTGTCAAACAACTAAACAACCAAACACACTGTCACACAACTAAACAACCAAACACACTGTCAAACAACTAAACTGCCAAACACACTGGAAAAGCTAACAACCAAACACACTGTCAAAGCTAACAACCAAACACACTGTCAAACAACTAAACAGCGAAAAACAGTCAAACTAAACAACAAACACACTGTCAAACAACTAAACAGCCAAACACACTGTCACACAACTAAACAACCAAACACACTGTCACACAACTAAACAGCCAAACACACTGTCAAACAACTAAACAATAAACACACTGTCAAACAACTAAACAACCAAACACACGGTCAAACAACTAAACAACCAAACACACGGTCAAACAACTAAACAACCAAACACACTGTCAAACAACTAAGCAGCCAAACACACTGTCAAACAACTAAACAGCCAAACACACTGTCAAACAACTAAACAGCCAAACACACTGTCAAACAACTAAACAGCCAAACACACTGTCAAACAACTAAACAGCCAAACACACTGTCAAACAACTAAACAGCCAAACACACTGTCAAACAACTAAACAGCCAAACACACTGTCAAACAACTAAACAGCCAAACACACTGTCAAACAACTAAACAGCCAAACCACTGTCAAACAACTAAACAGCCAAACACACTGTCAAACAACTAAACAGCCAAACACACTGTCAAACATCTAAACAGCCAAACACACTGTCAAACATCTAAACAGCCAAACACACTGTCAAACATCTAAACAGCCAAACACACTGTCAAACATCTAAACAGCCAAACACACTGTCAAACAACTAAACAGCCAAACACACTGTCAAACAACTAAACAGCCAAACACACTGTCAAACAACTAAACAGCCAAACACACTGTCAAACAACTAAACAGCCAAACACACTGTCAAACAACTAAACAGCCAAACACACTGTCAAACAACTAAACAGCCAAACACACTGTCAAACAACTAAACAGCCAAACACACTGTCAAACAACTAAACAGCCAAACACACTGTCAAACAACTAAACAGCCAAACACACTGTCAAACAACTAAACAGCCAAACACACTGTCAAACAACTAAACAGCCAAACACACTGTCAAACAACTAAACAGCCAAACACACTGTCAAACAACTAAACAGCCAAACACACTGTCAAACAACTAAACAGCCAAACACACTGTCAAACAACTAAACAGCCAAACACACTGTCAAACAACTAAACAGCCAAACACACTGTCAAACAACTAAACAGCCAAACACACTGTCAAACAACTAAACAGCCAAACACACTGTCAAACAGCTAAACAGCCAAACACACTGTCAAACAGCTAAACAGCCAAACACACTGTCAAACAGCTAAACAGCCAAACACACTGTCAAACAGCTAAACAGCCAAACACACTGTCAAACAGCTAAACAGCCAAACACACTGTCAAACAGCTAAACAGCCAAACACACTGTCAAACAGCTAAACAGCCAAACACACTGTCAAACAGCTAAACAGCCAAACACACTGTCAAACAGCTAAACAGCCAAACACACTGTCAAACAGCTAAACAGCCAAACACACTGTCAAACAGCTAAACAGCCAAACACACTGTCAAACAGCTAAACAGCCAAACACACTGTCAAACAGCTAAACAGCCAAACACACTGTCAAACAGCTAAACAGCCAAACACACTGTCAAACAGCTAAACAGCCAAACACACTGTCAAACAGCTAAACAGCCAAACACACTGTCAAACAGCTAAACAGCCAAAAACACTGTCAAACAACTAAACAGCCAAACACAGTCAAACAACTAAACAGCCAAACACACGGTCAAACAACTAAACAGCCAAACACACGGTCAAACAACTAAACAGCCAAACACACGGTCAAACAACTAAACAGCCAAACACACGGTCAAACAACTAAACAACAAACACAATGCCAAACAATGAAGCAGCCAAAAACACTGTCAAACAACAAAACAACCAAACACACTGTCAAACAACTAAACAACTAAACACACGGTCAAACATCTAAACAACCAAACACACTGTCAAACAACTAAGCAACCAAACACTGTCAAACAACTAAACAACCAAAGACAGTGTCAAACAACTAAACAGCCGAAAACAGTCAAACTAAACATCAAACACACTGTCAAACAACTAAACAGCCAAACACACTGTCAAACAACTAAACAGCCAAACACACTGTCAAACAACTAAACAGCCAAACACACGGTCAAACAACTAAACAACCAAACACACGGTCAAACAACTAAACAGCCAAACACACGGTCAAACAACTAAACAGCCAAACACACTGTCAAACAACTAAACAGCCAAACACACTGTCAAACAACTAAACAGCCAAACACACTGTCAAACAACTAAACAGCCAAACACACTGTCAAACACCTAAACAGCCAAACACACTGTCAAACAACTAAACAGCCAAACACACTGTCAAACAACTAAACAGCCAAACACACTGTCAAACAACTAAACAGCCAAACACACTGTCAAACAACTAAACAGCCAAACACACTGTCAAACAACTAAACAGCCAAACACACTGTCAAACAACTAAACAGCCAAACACACTGTCAAACAACTAAACAGCCAAACACACTGTCAAACAGCTAAACAGCCAAACACACTGTCAAACAGCTAAACAGCCAAACACACTGTCAAACAGCTAAACAGCCAAACACACTGTCAAACAGCTAAACACACTGTCAAACAGCTAAACAGCCAAACACACTGTCAAACAGCTAAACAGCCAAACACACTGTCAAACAGCCAAACACACTGTCAAACAGCTAAACAGCCAAACACACTGTCAAACAGCTATACAGCCAAACACACTGTCAAACAGCTAAACAGCCAAACACACTGTCAAACAGCTAAACAGCCAAACACACTGTCAAACAGCTAAACAGCCAAACACACTGTCAAACAGCTAAACAGCCAAACACACTGTCAAACAGCTAGACAGCCAAACACACTGTCAAACAGCTAAACAGCCAAACACACTGTCAAACAGCTAAACAGCCAAAAACGCTGTCAAACAACTAAACAGCCAAACACAGTCAAACAACTAAACAGCCAAACACACGGTCAAACAACTAAACAGCCAAACACACGGTCAAACAACTAAACAGCCAAACACACGGTCAAACAACTAAACAGCCAAACACACGGTCAAACAACTAAACAGCCAAACACACGGTCAAACAACTAAACAGCCAAACACACGGTCAAACAACTAAACAACAAACACAATGCCAAACAATGAAGCAGCCAAAAACACTGTCAAACAACAAAACAACCAAACACACTGTCAAACAACTAAACAACTAAACACACGGTCAAACATCTAAACAACCAAACACACGGTCAAACAACTAAGCAACCAAACACTGTCAAACAACTAAACAACCAAAGACAGTGTCAAACAACTAAACAGCCGAAAACAGTCAAACTAAACATCAAACACACTGTCAAACAACTAAACAGCCAAACACACTGTCAAACAACTAAACAGCCAAACACACGGTCAAACAACTAAACAACCAAACACACGGTCAAACAACTAAACAACCAAACACACGGTCAAACAACTAAACAACCAAACACACGGTCAAACAACTAAACAACCAAACACACGGTCAAACAACTAAACAACCAAACACACTGTCAAACAACTAAACAACCAAACACACTGTCAAACAACTAAACAGCCAAACACACTGTCAAACAACTAAACAGCCAAACACAGTCAAACAACCAAACACACGGTCAAACAACTAAACAACCAAACACACGGTCAAACAACTAAACAACCAAACGCACTGTCAAACAACTAAACAACCAAACGCACTGTCAAACAACTAAACAACAAACACATTGTCAAACAACTAAACCAAACACAGTCAAACAACTAAACTGCCAAACACACTTGAAAAGCTAACAACCAAACACACTGTCAAACAACTAAACAGCCAAAGAGTGTCAAGCAACTAAACAACCAAACACCCGGTCAAACAACTAAACTGCCAAACACACTGGAAAAGCTAACAACCAAACACACTGGAAAAGCTAACAACCAAACACACTGTCAAACAACTAAACAACCAAACACACTGTCAAACAACTAAGCTGCCAAACACACTGTCAAACAACTAAACAACCAAACACACTGTCACGCAACTAAACAGCCAAACACACTGTCAAACAACTAAACAGCCAAACACACTGTCAAACAACTAAACAGCCAAACACACTGTCAAACAGCTAAACAGCCAAACACACTGTCAAACAGCTAAACAGCCAAACACACTGTCAAACAGCTAAACAGCCAAACACACTGTCAAACAGCTAAACAGCCAAACACACTGTCAAACAACTAAACAGCCAAACACACTGTCAAACAGCTAAACAGCCAAAAACACTGTCAAACAACTAAACAGCCAAAAACACTGTCAAACAACTAAACAGCCAAACACACAGTCAAACAACTAAACAGCCAAACACACAGTCAAACAACTAAACAGCCAAACACACAGTCAAACAACTAAACAGCCAAACACACGGTCAAACAACTAAACAACAAACACAATGCCAAACAATGAAGCAGCCAAAAACACTGTCAAACAACAAAACAACCAAACACACTGTCAAACAACTAAACAACTAAACACACTGTCAAACATCTAAACAACCAAACACACTCAAACAACTAAGCAACCAAACACACTGTCAAACAACTAAACAACCAAAGACAGTGTCAAACAACTAAACAGCCGAAAACAGTCAAACTAAACATCAAACACACTGTCAAACAACTAAACAGCCAAACACACGGTCAAACAACTAAACAGCCAAACACACGGTCAAACAACTAAACAGCCAAACACACGGTCAAACAACTAAACAGCCAAACACACCGTCAAACAACTAAACAGCCAAACACACTGTCAAACAACTAAACAGCCAAACACACTGTCAAACAACTAAACAGCCAAACACACGGTCAAACAACTAAACAGCCAAACACACGGTCAAACAACTAAACAACCAAACACACGGTCAAACAACTAAACAACCAAACACACGGTCAAACAACTAAACAACCAAACACAGTGTCAAACAACTAAACAGCCAAACACACTGTCAAACAACCAAACACACTGTCAAACAACCAAACACAGTCAAACAACTAAACAACCAAACGCACTGTCAAACAACTAAACAACAAATACATTTTCAAACAACTAAACCAAACACACTGTCAAACAACTAAACTGCCAAACACACTTGAAAAGCTAACAACCAAACACACTGTCAAACAACTAAACAGCCAAAGAGTGTCAAACAACTAAACAACCAAACACACGGTCAAACAACTAAACTGCCAAACACACTGGAAAAGCTAACAACCAAACACACTGGAAAAGCTAACAACCAAACACACTGTCAAACAACTAAACAACCAAACACACTGTCAAACAACTAAGCTGCCAAACACACTGTCAAACAACTAAACAACCAAACACACTGTCACACAACTAAACAACCAAACACACTGTCAAACAACTAAACTGCCAAACACACTGGAAAAGCTAACAACCAAACACACTGTCAAAGCTAACAACCAAACACACTGTCAAACAACTAAACAGCGAAAAACAGTCAAACTAAACAACAAACACACTGTCAAACAACTAAACAGCCAAACACACTGTCACACAACTAAACAACCAAACACACTGTCACACAACTAAACAGCCAAACACACTGTCAAACAACTAAACAATAAACACACTGTCAAACAACTAAACAACCAAACACACGGTCAAACAACTAAACAACCAAACACACGGTCAAACAACTAAACAACCAAACACACTGTCAAACAACTAAGCAGCCAAACACACTGTCAAACAACTAAACAGCCAAACACACTGTCAAACAACTAAACAGCCAAACACACTGTCAAACAACTAAACAGCCAAACACACTGTCAAACAACTAAACAGCCAAACACACTGTCAAACAACTAAACAGCCAAACACACTGTCAAACAACTAAACAGCCAAACACACTGTCAAACAACTAAACAGCCAAACACACTGTCAAACAACTAAACAGCCAAACACACTGTCAAACAACTAAACAGCCAAACACACTGTCAAACATCTAAACAGCCAAACACACTGTCAAACATCTAAACAGCCAAACACACTGTCAAACATCTAAACAGCCAAACACACTGTCAAACATCTAAACAGCCAAACACACTGTCAAACAACTAAACAGCCAAACACACTGTCAAACAACTAAACAGCCAAACACACTGTCAAACAACTAAACAGCCAAACACACTGTCAAACAACTAAACAGCCAAACACACTGTCAAACAACTAAACAGCCAAACACACTGTCAAACAACTAAACAGCCAAACACACTGTCAAACAACTAAACAGCCAAACACACTGTCAAACAACTAAACAGCCAAACACACTGTCAAACAACTAAACAGCCAAACACACTGTCAAACAACTAAACAGCCAAACACACTGTCAAACAACTAAACAGCCAAACACACTGTCAAACAACTAAACAGCCAAACACACTGTCAAACAACTAAACAGCCAAACACACTGTCAAACAACTAAACAGCCAAACACACTGTCAAACAACTAAACAGCCAAACACACTGTCAAACAACTAAACAGCCAAACACACTGTCAAACAACTAAACAGCCAAACACACTGTCAAACAACTAAACAGCCAAACACACTGTCAAACAACTAAACAGCCAAACACACTGTCAAACAACTAAACAGCCAAACACACTGTCAAACAACTAAACAGCCAAACACACTGTCAAACAACTAAACAGCCAAACACACTGTCAAACAACTAAACAGCCAAACACACTGTCAAACAACTAAACAGCCAAACACACTGTCAAACAACTAAACAGCCAAACACACTGTCAAACAACTAAACAGCCAAACACACTGTCAAACAACTAAACAGCCAAACACACTGTCAAACAACTAAACAGCCAAACACACTGTCAAACAACTAAACAGCCAAACACACTGTCAAACAACTAAACAGCCAAACACACGGTCAGACAACTAAACAGCCAAACACACGGTCAGACAACTAAACAGCCAAACACACGGTCAGACAACTAAACAGCCAAACACACGGTCAGACAACTAAACAGCCAAACACACGGTCAGACAACTAAACAGCCAAACACACGGTCAGACAACTAAACAGCCAAACACACGGTCAGACAACTAAACAGCCAAACACACGGTCAGACAACTAAACAGCCAAACACACGGTCAGACAACTAAACAGCCAAACACACGGTCAGACAACTAAACAGCCAAACACACGGTCAGACAACTAAACAGCCAAACACACGGTCAGACAACTAAACAGCCAAACACACGGTCAGACAACTAAACAGCCAAACACACGGTCAGACAACTAAACAGCCAAACACACGGTCAGACAACTAAACAGCCAAACACACGGTCAGACAACTAAACAGCCAAACACACGGTCAGACAACTAAACAGCCAAACACACGGTCAGACAACTAAACAGCCAAACACACGGTCAGACAACTAAACAGCCAAACACACGGTCAGACAACTAAACAGCCAAACACACGGTCAGACAACTAAACAGCCAAACACACGGTCAGACAACTAAACAGCCAAACACACGGTCAGACAACTAAACAGCCAAACACACGGTCAAACAACTAAACAGCCAAACACACGGTCATACAACTAAACAGCCAAACACACGGTCAGACAACTAAACAGCCAAACACACGGTCAGACAACTAAACAGCCAAACACACGGTCAGACATCTAAACAGCCAAACACACGGTCAAACAACTAAACAGCCAAACACACTGTCAAACAACTAAACAACCAAAGACAGTGTCAAACAACTAAACAGCCGAAAACAGTCAAACTAAACATCAAACACACGGTCAAACAACTAAACAGCCAAACACACGGTCAAACAACTAAACAGCCAAACAAACTGTCAAACAACTAAACAACCAAACACACGGTCAAACAACTAAACAACCAAACACACGGTCAAACAACTAAACAACCAAACACACGGTCAAACAACTAAACAGCCAAACACACTGTCAAACAACTAAACAGCCAAACACACTGTCAAACAACCAAACACACTCTCAAACAACCAAACACACGGTGAAACAACTAAACAGCCAAACACACTGTCAAACAACTAAACAGCCAAACACACTGTCAAACAACTAAACAGCCAAACACACGGTCAAACAACTAAACAGCCAAACACACGGTCAAACAACTAAACAGCCAAACACACGGTCAAACAACTAAACAGCCAAACACACGGTCAAACAACTAAACAGCCAAACACACGGTCAAACAACTAAGCAGCCAAACACACGGTCAAACAACTAAACAACCAAACACACGGTCAAACAACTAAACAACCAAACACACGGTCAAACAACTAAACAACCAAACACACGGTCAAACAACTAAACAGCCAAACACACTGTCAAACAACCAAACACACTCTCAAACAGCCAAACACACTGTCAAACAACTAAACAGCCAAACACACTGTCAAACAACTAAACAGCCAAACACACTGTCAAACAACTAAACAGCCAAACACACGGTCAAACAACTAAACAGCCAAACACACGGTCAAACAACTAAACAGCCAAACACACGGTCAAACAACTAAACAGCCAAACACACGGTCAAACAACTAAACAGCCAAACACACGGTCAGACAACTAAACAGCCAAACACACGGTCAGACAACTAAACAGCCAAACACACGGTCAGACAACTAAACAGCCAAACACACGGTCAGACAACTAAACAGCCAAACACACGGTCAGACAACTAAACAGCCAAACACACGGTCAGACAACTAAACAGCCAAACACACGGTCAGACAACTAAACAGCCAAACACACGGTCAGACAACTAAACAGCCAAACACACGGTCAGACAACTAAACAGCCAAACACACGGTCAGACAACTAAACAGCCAAACACACGGTCAGACAACTAAACAGCCAAACACACGGTCAGACAACTAAACAGCCAAACACACGGTCAGACAACTAAACAGCCAAACACACGGTCAGACAACTAAACAGCCAAACACACGGTCAAACAACTAAACAGCCAAACACACGGTCAAACAACTAAAGAGCCAAACACACGGTTAAACAACTAAACAGCCAAACACAATGCCAAACAATGAAGCAGCCAAAAACACTGTCAAACAACTAAACAACTAAACACACGGTCAAACATCTAAACAACCAAACACACTGTCAAACAACTAAACAACCAAACACACTGTCAAACAACTAAACAACCAAAGACAGTGTCAAACAACTAAACAGCCGAAAACAGTCAAACTAAACATCAAACACACGGTCAAACAACTAAACAGCCAAACACACGGTCAAACAACTAAACAGCCAAACACACGGTCAAACAACTAAACAGCCAAACACACGGTCAAACAACTAAACAGCCAAACACACGGTCAAACAACTAAACAGCCAAACACACGGTCAAACAACTAAACAGCCAAACACACGGTCAAACAACTAAACAGCCAAACACACGGTCAAACAACTAAACAGCCAAACCCACGGTCAAACAACTAAACAGCCAAACACACGGTCAAACAACTAAACAACCAAAGACACGGTCAAACAACTAAACAACCAAAGACACGGTCAAACAACTAAACAACCAAACACACGGTCAAACAACTAAACAACCAAACACACGGTCAAACAACTAAACAGCCAAACACACTGTCAAACAACTAAACAGCCAAACACACTGTCAAACAACCAAACACACTCTCAAACAACCAAACACACGGTGAAACAACTAAACAGCCAAACACACGGTGAAACAACTAAACAGCCAAACACACGGTCAAACAACTAAACAGCCAAACACACGGTCAAACAACTAAACAGCCAAACACACTGTCAAACAACTAAACAACAAACACACTGTCAAACAACTAAACAACAAACACACTGTCAAACAACTAAACAGCCAAACACACGGGAAAAGCTAACAACCAAACACACTGTCAAACAACTAAACAACCAAACACACTGGAAAAGCTAACAACGAAACACACTGTCACACAATAAAACCAAACACACAGTCACATAACTAAAACAACAAACAACCAAACACACAGTCAAACACTATTAAACAACCCACCACTGACAAACAAAACTAAACACTGAAAACGCACCGGCAGTAAAACACTAGGATACAAACAAACTGACAAACAAACACACCAGCAAATAGTCAAACATAATAACAAGCACTCAAACACACCATTGGCTCACTACAGCTTGAGTACATTTTATACCTTTACGTAATTTATTGTCAAAAGTGGATGCACAGACTATGATGTGACGAATGAACCGAGAGAGATTACTGTATGTCATATGATACGTGAAGAGAAAGTTTCTACCATTGTTCATTGTCTAGTAAATGCAGTCTATATACTGTCATATTATATGTAATTAGCCCACATTTATTTGACTGAGACTATAACAAGACAAACACAATAGCTAACGGTCAAACATGTACTAGCAAACATATGAACACTCTTGAAAACAACCATACACAGTAAACAAACATACTAACAAACACAGTAAACAACAGCATCAAAGTGCAGGCCAAGGTTCTCATAGGTGTCTTCTCTTTCAGTAAATATTGTCAAAAACTGATCCTAACGGCGTAGTGATGTTCTCTGGCCACCTGAGGTTCTTACTTTGCCGTGCACAAACTTCACAGGATCTGATTAAATATTGTTGTTGGGTGTTTGTTGAAGTCGTTATATGATTTTTGTAGCAACCGTTGTATGTTTTTGTAGCAACCGTTGTATGTTTTTGTAGCAACCGTTGTATGTTTTTGTAGCAGTTGTTGTACTGTTTTGTAACTGTTGTATGGTTTTTGTAGCAATCGTTATATGGTTTTTGTAGCAACCGCTGTATGTTTTTGTAACTGTTGTATGATTTTTGTAGCAGTTGTTTTATGGTTTTGTAGCAATCGTTGTATGGTTTTTGTAGCAGTCGTTGTATTGTTTTTGTAGCAGTCGTTGTAAGGTTTTTGTAGCAGTTGTATGGTTCTTGAGGTAATTGTTGAATGGTTTTTGTAGCAGTAGTTGTATGGTTTTTGTAGCAGTCATCGTTTAGTTTTTGTAGCAGTCGTAGTTTAGTTTTTGTAGCAGTCGTTAATTAGTTTTTGTTGCAGTCGCTGTTTAGTTTTTGTAGAAATCGTTGTATGGTTTTTGTAGAAGTCGTTGCGTAATGATTGTTTATCAGACCACAGCTTACAGCCCACAGAAATACAACACGTATAACTATAAGTAGACGCCCACGTGGTAACCCACATAGGTTAACACACCCTACAGTGACAGTAAGACCTGACCCAGGAGAGGTCACGAACAAGGTACCTGAGTTAACCCGGCGTTATTACCGCGTTACTCAAGAAACTACACCTGGGCAAACACAGCTGTCCAGATCTGACCCAAAGAGGGGTCACGGTCCTATTGACCCAGAGTTCTCACCACCTAAGGATTAGCTTAACCCGGCGACATGACCGTGTTATTCAAGAAGCAACCCTTCAGCCAGTACACCTGTCACCTGACCAGACACACCCAGATTAGTGACGACATCTTCCGGCTGGAGATCGTCAATATATAGGCCCTGCAGATCCCTCTTCGAACATTAGCATTCGGATCATTATTAGAACAGGGAGGGGGGCTGACAGCTCCTTCCCAGAGACAGAACTCAGAAGAAGACAGAAATCACATTCGTCACAGTCGTGGTTGGGAGGGGTACTTCCCTCCCCAGCACCGAGTCTCCCATAGGAGACATAGCCCAGCAGCACCTGCTGGGCCTCCCTCAGGTCACACGTGAGTTATTGTCAGAGTGATCCATATGGTGAGTTACTTTCGGTGGAAAGTGTATCCATTTCATGTTTGTTGTCCGAGAGTCAGTGTCTAGTATCTTCGATATATTGATATATTAATGTGTCTGTCATTGAGTGAATAATAAATAGCTGTACTTAGAGTTGGTGTTCAGAAGATTCCCCCTAAGAATATAATATCAAGTGAAAGTAACGGATCGGCCACGCTAGTAACATATTAATATGTATTAATGTTTTGCATTACACCGGTAGCAGCGTACTTAATGTAAACCCACGTCCTGCTCGCTTAGCCATTACACCTGGCTCGTCTCCTCCTTCATTTAAGAACATAAGAATGGAGGAAACTGCAGCGGGCCTATTGGCCCATACTGGGCAGTCCCGTTTACACCCAACCCCTATTGCTGATATAAGCATCCAACCTATGTTTGAAGCTATTCAGCAAATTCGAGTTAATGATGATATTTGGTAACTTGTTCCATTCATCCACTACTCTGTTTCCAAACCAGTGTTTACCTATTGCGCGCCTAAATCTAAATTTGTCTAATTTAAAACCATTGTTACGAGTTCACTCCTGGTTGGGTAGTTTGAGTACCTTTGTAATGTCCCCTTGTTTAGCCCTGACTTCCATTTATACACCTCTATCAGGTCGCCCCTCGCTCTACGTCTCTCGAGGGAGTGCAAATTAAGATGCTTTAACCTGTCTCTATACTCAAGGTTCCTAATGCCCGGGATTAGTCTTGTCATTCTCCTCTGAATTCTTTCCAATGATTCTATATCCATTCTGTAGTACGGTGACCAGAACTGAACTGAACTGCGTAATCCAGGTGTGGTCTCACAAGAGCAAGATACAGTTATAGGATGACCTCGCTAGTCTTGTAACTAACACGTCTTTGTATGAACCCAAGTACTTTATTAGCTTTGTTACGAGCAAAAACACATTGTTTACTTGGCTAGAGGTTCCTACTTATCATTACTCCTAAATCTCTCTCGCAGTCGGATTTCTCTATGGCATCGTTGTTCATCTGGTATCTGGTTTCCCTGTTTACATCTCCTATACTGAGCACTTTACATTTGTCCACGTTGAATTTCATCTGCCATTTTTCAGACCATTCGAAGAATTTGTTTAGATCTTCCTGTAGTTTTACGGAGTCCTCGTCAGATTTAATAACACGTCCTATTATGGGGCCGTATTCCTAGTCATTACGACGATAATGACGATCACCATCATCATCACGATGCATCGTGTGTCGGGATGCAACCACCCGACGCTCAGTGCCATATTGCTAGTCACTTACATGAGCCTTTAACGAAGAATATAGCATGTGTAAACACAACACTTCGTTTCGTATGGCAGCACAAACGTTTCCCACGCGCGCTTGCCAAATGCATTATTTCACATAATTAGAAAGACGGTTTAGAGAGATATTTAGTTGTTATTTTATACCGGCACAATAATATATTGAAAAATATATTCTTTTTTTTCAAATTGAACTTTAGTATGTGTTCTAAACAAATTACAGACAATTTTTTCATCTGTGTACTTGGCAACAATGTTTGCGCAGGTGTTATCAAACATGAAAGGAGAGAACGTTCTGCAGCCCTGTCAGTAACCCTGCACATAGCACTTTTGCGCCTTATCGAGCAAAGGCCAGTCGTCGAGGACAGGTCTACTAGTACTGTAGCACAATAAATGACAGCAAATGAAAGGCCTAGGATGAAATTACTGCCTCATTAAACGTCAGCAACCAAGATCAACTCCCTCTTACAGCCAAGCACCTCAAGAGGAGCTCCAACATAAAAAGGAGTAAGTTTAGTATTTAAAAATAAGGATTCTTGCCATTAGGTTACTAAATTGAGTAGGATTACAGTATTTAAGTGACGGGTCATGTGAGAGTCATTGAGTTAAAGTTAGGTTAGGTTAGGTTAAAATAAAGTTAGGTTAAGTTAAAAATAGGTTAGGTTAAAATAGGTTAAGTTAGGCAAGGAAAGGTTATTTTAAGTTAAAGTTAGGTTATTTCCATGTTATGTGCCAGTTATTCACTGGCATTGGGGGGCAATTATCCTAGAACCAAGCTATACAGCATATAAATCTATATGAAACAGATATTATTCTGCAGAGTTAGTGTACTTTCCATTAGTTGCCTGGCAATACACACTTGGCAAGCCAAATTATTCTGGCAAGATAGCTTCAAACAGGTCTATGCTCAGTTTCTGAAGGGTCACCTCCAAAAACTTATCAGAAGCACGAGTCCTTTTTACCAGCATATCATAGTAAATTTTAATGCAGATATGACTGTAGCCTAGTACTGTATAAAGCATTTATATTCTTCTGTTTCTTTCAGAACTAAAACCAGAGATATAGGAGAGCGGGTGGTGGTCCTCCAGAAAAACTATCATTAGCTTCAGAAGAAATCGCCACCCAGTGCTCGTGTCATGCGGAAGACTTCTGCAAGTGTACCTGAACTTCCTCACTCCCATGATCCTCTTGTTTTGCCTGTTCTAACACCAGGGCTATCAAGTGTGTCTTCTGCACCATCTACTTCTGTTTTTCGACTTCTAATTTCACCCTCTGTTCCTGCCTCACCAGTCATTGTGAGAAAAGACAAGGGGAGTTCCACAAATATACATTGTACACAATGAAAAGAGAGCATGAGGAGGAACTGAAAGTGAAGGCCATAATATCAGCACATACACTCAAAGAAAGATAAAGTGAAACTGTAAGTGATTGAAAAGACGCTTGAAAAAATTCATAAATCTTTTGAATTGTTATATACATGTTTAAGGAAAGCATCAACTGCATATGATGCCATGGCTAAAACTTATGAATGATGGTTGAGTAATAACATACAGTCATATGCAATGTTTATGATTTTACTATATACAGGGGTACTGTGATATATCGTAAAGTGGCATCTAGATCATAAATTTATTTTCTTATGTCTTGCGTGTTAAATGGACTAAAAATGAAGTATATATATATGTACCTCGCGTTTCATACCAGCTGGATTCGGTAAAATGCTACTGACACCACATACGAGGCACGGGCAGTTTCCCAATGAGGTTCACGGCGCCATCAGCTCGATGAACAGGCTTTGTGTGAAATATAACAGAGTCTAGAACTGCTTTTAGTGTCCTTGTGGGCTAGGCGGTAAGCGTTCCCTAGGGCCACCCAGTAGGTCGAGGGTTCGATTCCTTGCTGGTGAGGTCGTTGATTATATGTTCAAAGTCCGCGTGTTAAATGGACTAAAAATGAAGTATATATATATATATGTATATATATATATATATATATATATATGTATATATATGTGTATATATATGTATATATATATATATGTATATATATATATATATATATATATGTATATTAGGGTGACAATAAAAAGTGAAAGTTTTTATTTTTAGATGGCCATTTGTCCAATACTGCGTACCCATGAAAAAAGAACACAGGCGAAATCCTGGGTCATTTGGACAATATTTAGAGGTGGCTCAAGCCATTTGAAGTTAACACTACTGAAATTATTATTGATTTTTTCTAATTTCTTTATTTATGAACCGATTACTATGAAACTTTGCAGGTATATGTAGAATGCAAATTCAAACTAAAGTTGTTCCTAACATTTTTTCTAAAAATGAGTAATGAGTATTTTGGCTGGTGCAGCTATTGGCAATGCAGAGGGGAGGGAGAGGCGGGTGTCAGTCGGGGTAGGGGGAAGAGGTTGTGTGCCAGTGTCTGACTGGTACAGTAGCATCAGTTGTGTGTGAGACGTGACGGTGGGTGTGTGTGCGCGTCGCTCTTGTTGCAGTATTACGGTTAGTACCATTGTCTTTGTCTAAAATCAATGCATCAATTTAGGTATATAACACTTTAAAAACTTTATACAAGTGATCTTGCATGCCGTATGCTTTATGGGTGCTGTTGTTTGCATAACAGTAACAACATAAGTTACATAAATGTTTTTGTTTGTTTCAGGTTCAATGGCGAGTACACGTTCAAAAACTGAAGTTTGGCTCATTGGTCAACACATAACCGAAATCACGGGTGCACAACTTCCTTCAAGAGGAGATGTTCTACGTCTGTTTTTCCACGGTCACAATGAACATAAGAAAACAGTGAATGATTCTGCGAGTGAAGTTGCAGCATCGGTTATTAGTTTCTGGAATAAAGCACGGATTCCTACCATAACTGAGAAGAGTATTGGACGAAAGGTAGTGGATCTTTTTTTAATGTGGAAGGGACTTAAGAAAAACTGCACTCGCACTACAGACACACAAAGTAAGAAAGAGGAAACTTTTTGTGATGAGTTAGAGGACCTCTTCGATGTTGCCCACCCCAAGGCAATGCAGCTCTTGACCATCAAAGAAGACCGAGCATTCCTGGCAGCGCAACGAGAAAAAGGGAGAAGAGGTGTAATGGCAGGAGTAGACAAAAAGATTGCTTGTTCCATGAAGCGTCGGGAAGAAAGCAAGAGTAAGCAATCTCTACAACAGAATCAAGCCAGTTCTGCTCTTGAATATGATGAGTTGGGTTCTTCGTCTGAAACAGAATCACAATCAAGCTCGTCATCATCTACAAGTTCCCTAGCGATATCACCAGTGGTATCTTCTTCCAATCGTAAACGTGCTACTCTCAAAGTTATCACCCCTGAATTGTCAAGTACATTGGACCGCACTGGGATCAGTCACCGCTCTGCTCTCCGGATCGTCAGTGCCACGGCTGCTAGTCTAGGTCATGACCCAATGGAACTAGTTTTAAACTATGAGACAGTGCGTACTTCGCGAGCGACCCACCGTTCTGGGATTGCCAACGAAATTAAAGAAAAATTTCAACCTAGTGAAGTGCTCACTGTGCACTGGGATGGAAAAATTATTCCTGATGAACAAGGAGCGAGTGTTGACCGAATCGCCATTCTTGTCTCCGGAATCAATACTGAAAAGCTGCTTGGTGTCCCGAAACTATTGTCAGGGACTGGACAGGCCATTGCTACAGCAGTCAGTGCAGCGCTGGAAGAGTGGAAAATATCAGAGAATGTTTCAGCACTCAGTTTTGACACAACAGCTTCAAACACTGGGCACTTGTCGGGGGCATGTGTCATTCTGGAGCAGAAACTCGGCCGCCGTCTTCTGCATCTCGCGTGTCGTCACCACATCCTTGAGCTTGTTGCCGAGAAAGCGTATGTGGAATGCATGGGGCCTTCCTCTGGACCAGATATTA
>CAUDMG010003021.1:177500-220000 GCA_958450375.1 Homarus gammarus
ACTATTTCATTTATGTAAAAATAATTGTTGTTACGACCCTCCCCCTTTCACCGCTTACCCAGCTTCCACCACTGGTTACCAGCGGCTAGGGTCGTATGTACAGGAGCAGTAGATATTGTAGTGGATCCTCTCCCCTACAACTACCAACCGAGCTCCTGCCGTGCGCTTACCAGCCAATCAGCGTACAGCCCAAGTTCCAAGCTTAGAAGCTCCAAAAAGTTGTTGGTAGCGTACAGCCTTGACTTGATTCAATGCTAGTGACAGGTGGGGAAGGAGGTTCAGGGAAAGGATAAAGGGAGGATTGAAGAATTTTAGAAGGAGAGAAAGCTGTCGTGGCTAAACACCGCATGCATTTTTTGGGGGTTTTAAGTTGGAGGCAGCAGCAGCTCGCCTGGATGCGGTGAGGAGGTGGCAAGACCCAAAGTCAGGTGAGCGTCAGGTCAAGCGTCAGGTGCGTGTTGGGTTGGTCAATGGGCTCTCAGTACTTGGTCGGCTTGATTGGGTGTGGTGTTTTCTTGTTTGGAGGAAATGTCTTGGTATATTTTCTTCTTGCTCTCTTGGAGTGACCATTCAGTCGTGTTTGGGTCCTGTTCTTCGTCATCTTCGTGTCTTTGGTTTTCGTAGGTGTGGAAGAAGTCGGAGACCGTGAGCTTGACCACGTGGGCTTCTGCCCCTGGGGTCTCGTGGTGTTCTTGGTTCTTTGTCACGTGTGTGTTTTCTTGGGTCTTCTTTTCTTGATTTTTGTTTTTTCTTGTCTTGGGCGTGTACAGCAAGGAGGGTCTCTTTGTAGCTCAGTTTCTTGTCAAGTCGAGCCTTGGCTATCCTGCATGCCTCCTTCCATTTGGTACGGCCAGCTACGCCGAGAGACTAGGTCTATGGTGCGGATGTAGGGGTACGATTGCCGACCTAGTCTTGACCTTCCACCTCAAGCTCAGGATCAGAGAGTTTCACACCTTTCACGTTCTCCCCCGTGATTGGCTCTCGCGTTTTGCGCGCCTCAATTCCTGATGCGGCAGAATCACATAAATACGGCACAGGCCTCCTAACCGCGACCCCCGCCTGAACCGCCGACTGGACGACCCGAACCACGACAGGCTCCGCACAGAGAAAGCGGACCAGCTCCAGGCCTTCCACGAAGCCCTGAAAAGCAAGAACACTGCCACCGCCTCCAACAACTCCACCACCACCACTGTTACCGCCACTGAGGACGACAACTGGACGAAGGTTGAAAACAAAAAATGCCGACGTGCTTTTTCGGGAAATGAATGCCGTCAAGCAGCCCAAAAGACACCCATCACCACCACCAGCTCACCCCCAACGACACCTCCAAAATTTCGGATCTCGAAAACGGACACGAAAACGACATCTGCCGCCATCACAGAGATGGAAAAACTAAATCTACTGGCCAAGTTCTCAGTGCGGCCCAACCTAAAGGGGGAGATGATTATTCACCCCAAAGACAAGGACTCTGCCACCACCCTCGACACTTACCTGCAAAACACCATCACCGTTGCATCAACCAAGCTGGACCCCGCCCAGAAACTGATGAAGTCGGTAGTCCTCCGGTACCCAAAGGAACTACCCCTCGAACCCCTGGAGAACCACCCGAAGATCGTAAAAGCCGAGAGATGCTCTCCCCCGTCCGACAAGACGGCCACCACAAAACAAGTGCTCATAACGCACTACGGTCCACCCCCCCAGCACCATAGACCTCAAAACCTGGGGGATCTACGAAGTGAGGCCTTTCGTCCCGGAGCCCCTGCGGTGCTTCAGATGCCAGAAATACGGGCACCATCAGACGAGGTGCACTGACAAGGAAATCTGCGCAGTCTGCGCGCAGAAGCACGACACACACTCCTGCCTCACCAAGTTGAAAAATGGAGAAAAAATTGCCCCCAAGTGTGCCAACTGCGGGGGCAAACACCACGCCTCTAACCCTGGATGCTCCGAGAGGACAAAGAGGGTCCAGGCAAACCGACCAGCAGCAAGACCGGCCCCCACTGCCTGCACACCAGCCCCACCAAGTACCTTCGTGTGGGGAACCCAAAGGCCAAAACAACAAAGCCAACCTCCTCAGCCGGTCAACACCCAAAGTGCAGCCCAGTTTCCTGGCCTCACTACGGCCACACCTCAGCCACCCAAGCAGCAGACAACGACAACCACGAAAAAGACAAAAGAAGCACACACCAAGGCACCAGAAGGAATGATGCACGTATCAGACCTAGCCTAGGTACTGACAACCTTCGAGGAGGGCCTAGCCGGACTACTGGGCCACAAGATCCAACCCACACAGTTCCAAATACTCATGGGGAGCGTCCTCGGGCAAGTCGCTACAGCTCCAGCCACCTCAGCCACGCCGGTCCCCACACGAGTAACAGCCGAGGTACACTCTACACCGAAATTGGACGTTTCAACTCCCCTGAACCGAACCACGGCCCAGGAGGCAAAAACCACAGAACAAAGCTATGAACCTGATCCAGTCGGAATCGGACCTGAACATTTCCATCGAGGACCACCAGAAGTCAACGATGAAACAGTGTTGGAAAACATCAACACCCTGAACATCCTTAAATGGAATGCTCAGGGCATCAAAAACAAGAAACACCTCCTACAAGAAGCAGCAGCCAAGGACAAGCTTGACATCATACTGCTACAAGAAACACTTCTACAAGAACACCACTGTTTCAAATTCAGTGGTTACAAGACATACAGGAGGCATTTCACGCAGGCGTCAACAAGAGGATGTATGATCTTGGTCAAGTCAAGCATACTCTCCTCCGAGGTCATGCAGCAATTTCCATGTGGGGAAAACATCGAGACACAGGCCGTCAAAGTAACCCTCCAAGGACGGGAATTAACTGTTCAGAACATCTACAAGAACCCAAGGGGCTCACTGGAGGTGACTCAATTATTCGCTTCAGCAGCTGACCACGCCACACTCATAGGAGGGGATTTCAACGCACATCATCCCTTCCTAAGCTCGGTAAGCCCCACAAATGAAGACGGCCTACACCTATACCCCACCTTTCAAGACACACCCGACATCTGCCTCCTGAACACCGGAGAGCCCACCCACATTAGGGGAGGAAGGCTAGATCTAACCTTCGTCTCCAGTGCATTACAGCCTTCGGCGTCCTGGCAGCTACACCCCACGCTGACCAGCGACCACTTTGCCACCCAAACAACACTGAAGGTGAACAAACTCCCCACTCCACCCCCGCCGAGATGGAGATACAATACCCAAAAGGCAGACTGGGGACTCTTTAAGAATCACCTGGCTAAGTGGCGCGAAAAATCACAGCCGGCCGGCGCAGCACCCGTGGACGAGACAACCCTCCACCATCAATTGGTCGAGGCGTTTCACCAAGCGGCAGAAGAGGCTATCCCAAAAACAAAACCCACATCAAGACAGTACAAGGATTACTGGTACTACTGTCCCAGGGTGAAAGAAACTACAGGAGACATCCCACGGCAACAAACAGACATCTCCTTTAAGTCAGAGCTAAGGATACCAGGGAAGAGAAGGAAGAAATAAAAAACGTAGGCTGGCTCAAGTGGTGCTCTGAACTGAACGAGCACACCTCCCTTGGCAAAATGTGGGCCCAGATCCGAAGGGCATCTGGGAAGGCAACACCACCAACCCATCCCAGCCCAGAAGAGGGAGCCGAGAGACTTGCAAAACTGTTCTCTGACCGAGCAGCAACGAAAAACCTCCCGAGACAGGCGGAGGAGACACAACGGCGTCTGTGACAGGTCAGACTCCAGATGATCGAAGAGGCCTGCAACAGTGAAGATGACACCGATAGACCTTCCAACCAGCAAGAACTACAGAAGTCGCTAAAACGAAGCAAGGACACAGCACCAGGGGCCGACAGGATAACCTACTCCATGCTTTCCCATGCTGGAAAAGCCGGACACGAGGCTTTGCTACAAGTCATCAATGCTTCGTGGACAGCACAAAGACTTCCACCGGAATGGAAGAAGGCAGCTATACAGCCCATTCCGAAGCCCAGAGAACCAGACAAACCAAGACCCATCTCCCTTCTCAGCTGCATAGCGAAGACGGGAGAAAGAATGGCTCTCAACCGACTCAAGTGGAAAGTAGGCAGCCCACACCCTCACATTTTTGCTTACACCGAGAACACCGGCACAGGCAACAACATCGCCGAGATACTCAGCACAGTGGACAATAAACCAGCTTTGGTGGTCTTTCTCGACCTGGAGAAGGCCTTCGAACTAGCAAATCCACTGGCCATTATAACGACGCTCGCTGAAAAAGGTGTCAAAGGAAGGTTGCTGGGGTGGACCCAGAACCACCTCACACAGAGAGAAGCAAGAGTACGCTTTCAGGGAGCAACCTCAAGCTACAGGGTCCATGAAAACGGCACCCCCACAAGGAGGCATCCTCAGTCCAACGCTGTTCAATGTCCTGATGGAAAATCTTGTCAAACTTCCTTTCAGACAAACAGCCAAGCTCCTATGCTATGCAGACGACTTACAGCTTTTAGTAAGAGGATCAAGCAGACTAGCCAACACGCAACACGCACCCCAACTTATAGAAGAGGAGTGCAACAGACTTGGACTCGAGATAAATCCAGCCAAGTCGAAAGCGATGGCCATCTACACAGACACACCAGACAAGATGCTCTCCATACAAAACACGCCAGTAGTCTGGACCAACACTCACCAGTGTCTTGGAATCTGGTTCGACCAGAAACTCACTTTCAAGCCGCAACTCGAGCATCTCAGGCACAGGACGAAGAGCAGACACAACATAATGAGGTCGCTCACCAGCACAACCGCAGGAGCGAACATTCATGTGCTCAAAGCCTACTACACGGCCGCCATCAGATCGCTGCTAGATTACAGTGCTCCAGCACTCATTGGACTGAGAGAAGACCAGATAGCTAAGCTAGAAGTTATGCAAAATAATGCTCTCAGGACCATGCTCGGAGCACCCATGTGGACCAGAATTTGCAATTTGCAAATGGAAACTGAACTACCACCCCTGGCAGTACGAGTCAAGCAGGCGACAGCCGGTCTCCTCGCCAAAATCTGTAGATCAGATAAGTCCACAGCTGCCAAAACCTGAATCAGTGCCTCCCTCCACCTCGACCACATAGTGCGAGGGGCCACCTGGTCGCACGAGGCAAGCGAGGTCATCCGACTCCTGCAAGCAGAAACACTCGTCAAGAACAACCAAGACACACGAGACAATGGTTACGCTGTCCCTCCACCATGGAGCCCTCCACCAGCCACACTCAAATTTACCGACCTAGGTGATAGCAAAGCCAACCTCCTGAAGGAGGACCTCAAAAGAATAACCCTGGAAGCCATAGCCACCGAGACACCGGCTGATGCAGTATCATACTTCACAGACGGCTTGGTGGATCCAAAACATCATACATCCGGAGCGGCCTTCTACACCCAAGGTCAGACCCTCCGATGGAGGGTCCCTACAACACGCTGCAACACAACACAACAAGTCCATCATAATTCACACGGACTCGAAATCGGTCATGCAGGCGCTGCAACACAGACAACCAAGAGACAACGTCCACATCATCACCTCGATCCTCGCACAGCTACAGGAATTCCAAAGACAAAACCGCCCAGTCGTCTTACACTGGATTACCAGTTATGTAGGGATCGGGGGAAACGACGTGGCAGACAAAGTAGCCAAGGCAGCCACACGCTCTAGTAGCGTACACATTCAAGTTCCAGCAAGCGTGCAAGAGATCAAGAATCACCTGAGAAGGACTAGTAAGCTCCACATCTAAAAGAGCTTCCTTCACGCATTCAACGCTGGTTCCCAATCAGCCAACTGGTACCTGGTGGCCACAAAAGGGGAACCACCTTTCGCAGATAAGAAAACACCAAGACAAACCCAAGTTAGCCTTCATCGACTACGACTAGGGTACAAGTGCTCCTGGCAGATGATCGGAAATGACGTCATGGAATGCACCTACTGTCAGGAGCCAGCAGCCAACCCACTTGAACACTTATCAAATCGACTGCGAGGTCACATAAAGTTTCCGAAACAGAACTCAAAACTTCCAAGAAGCACACACAACACCAGCGGCCACTCTGACCCGAAAGGCCCAAACAAACCACATTCACTACCTTCTCCGGGTCATCACACGATACCCATCACCCAGATAGCTTAGAAAGTATCCTCTCCCAGCAAGTGCGGACCCCAGTTCGGGGGGGGGGGGGGGGCGCCACTCCGAAACTGACCACGTCCAAGAGTGGGGGTTGGTGCTAAGCGTCCACTGATCGGGGTCCGCTCACACTTGCAACCTGCAGTATCCTTCCATATCTGCAGGTAGGACAAACTCCAATCCGGTCTGGCTGCTCCAGGAGCTCCAGCCGGAACCACCAAACGGGCCGCCTATAGGCAAAGGCCCGTGTCGGACTACGGTCCGACAATCTCAACAACAACAGCAGGGGAGGTCATTGGCCAAAGCCTGCCAGCCTGTCTCTAACCGTTGACGATCCGAACGCAAACGACCACCTCACCACCATTACTTATACACCCGGGAAGCTCGTTCCAGAAAACGCCTTTTCTGTGCCTCCCCACTGATCAGGGGTGACTCCTGATCAGAGGCGGCCCTGAATGGGAGCTCTGTAACTGCTTTCTGCAGCGGACTTGGGCTGCGATCCCACTGGTGTTACTTGCACCAGTGGCTGCTTACCTTTGATCTTCCTTCTTTTTCGCTCTGGCCTGGGGACCTGCACCCTAGAGGTGTATTCGTCCTTGGGTCCCCCCTGTAACTGTTCACCTCCACGAAAGGGGGTAGTTGCAGAACCCATCCCTCCGCCGAGCCTTCCTGGGTAACCGTGATCGTGCGGGTCCACCTAGGAAGGGGGTCGCATTCCTTAATCCTCCACCCCCCCCCCCCCTCGAATAGGTACACTTTAAAGCTCACGCCTTTAAGTGACTACTTATCAATAATAGGGAAGAAGGTTCCCCTAATGGGACTTCTGAGTGAGTGACACAGGAACCACTTCACGACCACTCGACCAGGAAGTGGCGGTGGGGAGTGCTGTAATTCCTGTGTTAGGTTGCTCGCCTGGAATGGGTAGGGTGCCCGTAACTTTCTTCAAATCACATCAAGACTGATGCCACGGAGAACGACCAAAGCAAATGACTAGGACAACTGGAAACAGGATACGGGTACGCTCCCTCCAGGGGGGCGTATCCGAGAAACGCAAGGAGGAACTGGGCATTCTATTATGTGCCCAGTTAAACATCAAATTCGCCGCCTTGATTGAAGCAAAGGATTGAAGCATAATCCTTTGCATGGAAGAAAAGGACGTAGACAACATGCTCTCTGCCGACTCAACAAAGAAATTAAAAGAACGGGATTTTGAAACCGTAATACCACCACAACTACGTGCAAAAAAATCCGTAGTTATTAAAAGGGTAGATAGAAACATACTGAAAGAAATACCAAGCTACATTGCTAACAATATAGAGGAGAGGAACCCATGGGCTAGAGTTGAGGAGGTGGTGCTAATGCCTGGTGCTCCTACCATGATGAAAGTCAGGTTTGGAGAGATCTCCATGGCACAAAAAGCCCTAGAGAATGGCCTCTGCATCTCCCACTACCACCTATCAAAACAACAAATTGAGCAGGAGGAATTTTACTCAATAACACCGTGTTGGAACTGCTACAAATACAATCATCTAGCAATAAACTGTCCCCAAAAAGATGAGAAGTTCTGCTCCGAATGCGCAGCAGAGGGCCACACATTCAGAGAATGTAGCAACAAGGATAACCCCAAATGCCTGAATTGCAATGGGGACCACAGAACACTAGCAGCACGCTGTCCCATAAGGAAAGAAATAATTAGGAATCTGAGAGAAAAATATAAGGCAAATAAGAAGATAGAAACAGACCCTAACAAGACATATGCAGCAATTGCAAAGCTGCAAGATACCACCTCCAAAGTCCTGAAGAAAACCAAAGAAAACCCCCTCATGCAACCTACATACCTTAATTTGAGCGAAGGATTATCATTCACAATTCTAACCAGTATTATTCATGCACACATCAACAACATCGCAAAGCCAGGATCCTTTGGAAAAACGATCAGGGAAATGTTTGCTGCAAACAATTTGCCGGAGGTGAAATTCCCAGACGACGCCCCTTCAACAGAAATATTTAAAATTGTCACCGAGAATAGCCTGGGAATAACCAAACCACAGGAGCACACAACCAAACCAGTCATAGAAGAAAACTTGATGGAAATAGACTCAATCAGCCAACCAGTCACACCACACCACAAATCATCAGATTCCACAACTCAGCAAACAGAGAAAGCACAACCTGCAAAAGCTGACCCAACCAAAGTGAAAACGAGAAAAGAATCCCATTCTGGCCATCGTCCCCCCCCCCCCCCCCATCTTCACCAACCAATGTGCAGGCAGCAGACCTAGGAGATGAGATCGGTATCCGTTTCTACTCAGTCAACACACCACCTACAATATCAAATGATAGACTTCTGCAGGAAATCAAGGAAGGCACAGTCAAATTCACCTACGAAGACGATAGGGTAGAAGAATCCTACATAGACACGTTGATAAATGCAGGACTAATAAACACCAAATATAACAAAATTGAAAGGGTAGACATAACTAAGTTTTAAGAAAATCAGAACGGGACTAAAGGAAGAAAGGAATAGACACTCGCCAGGAGATACACGAGCCAGCAAACACCCTACACCAAGTTCTCGGGATCCACGACTATACAAAACAAATCATTAAAGATAATTCAACACAACGCCCTTGCCTGGACTCTGGCGAGGAAAACCGAACTCATTAACATATACAGCACAATAGACCCAGACATCATCCTTATCAACGCACACGGGCGAAAAGACAACGAAAAAATAAAAATATTTAATTATCACGTCTACCAAAGAAATATCTACGAACAGTTACATGACGGGACAGCATTGGCAATTAAACGAACGATTCAACACAAAATAATTGACAACGTCCAAGGTAACTTCCTGGCAGTAGAAATAAAACACCACCAAAGGACCAACAACAATAGGAACATCGTACCTACCATTCAGAAGACCAGTATTCCCGACAGGCGACCTCCTAAAACTAACCAGGGGAAACAGCCCGGCATACTTTCTAGGCGATCTGAACTTTCGACATCCAACCCTTGGACATCACAACAGAAACCCTGCGGGACTAGTACTGCACAACCTAATTGAGCAAGGCAGCATTACTTTCAAACATTCATAACACCGGGAAACTCTGGGAATCCCGACATAATTCTGACAAACAGACACCACCATTTTCACACACATAAAACCTGGACCCGCCAGCACCAGTGACCACATATCCATTATAGCAACTATTTCCACATCTCCAATACAAATTCCCTTGACATCAAGATATTCATTTAATAGAGCTAACTGGGAAAGTTTCAAAACAGCTCTCAACACCGACGAAACAATAACGAGATCGATATTGCCTTAGAAACCTGGTATTCGAAAATCACAATAGCCATGAAAAACAACATCCCAAAAAACAACATATCGCACACTACCATATGTACAACTAACACACGAAGAAAAAATTATCCAAACCAGGTTCACCAACCTACATGAATTTATAAAAACATACGGCTGGAGCCCACACATCACTGTATTATATAGAAATCTTAAAGAAGAACTACTAGAGAGATGCAAAGTAAAACGCGACGAGAAATGGAACCAGCTAATAACCAACACACAAGCAGACTACAGAAACCCAAAAGCCTTCTCGACTAAAATAAAAAAATCTCATGGGAACCAATTCAGACGAGAGCAGCTACTTTATAGACAACAATGGCAAGAAGATTACAGAACCTAAACTCAAGGAACTAATATTTAGAACATTCTGGAGCAGCATCTACCAAATCACGGATGAGGACATCCGAAACTTCTGCAGAGAAACAGAACACTTGGTGGAAATACACTTGAACCAAAACACAGACAAATGGCAACAATCCAGGACAATCAACCTCAACACGTTAGATAATAACGACCCACTAATTGCTCCAATAACGACACATGAAATCACAAAAACAATTGCCAGCTTCATGAATAAATCGCCCGGAATAAGTCAAATATACAAAACTGTGTTGCAAAACATACCACCACCAATGATCAAACAGCTTGCAGACATATTCAATGCATCAATAGCAAGCGGATTATTCCCATCCAAATCTAAAAAAGGCAAAAATAAGACTCATTCCAAAACAAGGAAAGAACCCAACACAGGCAGAAAACTACAGACCCATTTCACTCCTCGAAACACCTGGCAAAATCCTTGAAAAAATAATAAACCAGTGACTAAGAAACCACCTAGAGTATGAAGATAAATACAACCATAGACAACACGGCTTCAGGAAAAACCGAGGCACCAACACTGCAATAGCCTTAATATATGAATCCATCGCAAATGCAGCCAGCAACAGAAACCAATGTAATATAGTACTCAGATGTCAGCAAAGCCTTCGACAAAGTATGGCATGAAGGGCTCAAATACAAGATCATTCAACTCAACATGCCACCCAACATCACGGCTCTCCTCTGCAATTTCCTTGACAACAGACAATGCAAACTCACCATCGACAACTACATACGTCAAAACTTCACCCTCTACAGTGGAGTACCCCAAGGCAGCAACATATCACCAACACTATACACCATATATACAGCGGACATGCCCAAACCAAGAAGCTCAGAGTACACTGCATACACCGACTACGTAACCGAAATTATACAATACCCAGGGAAATCCAAACAAATGATGGCAATCAGAACTAGCCGAGAAATAGAAACCATAAACAATTACGAAAGGAAATGGAAAATTAAAACTAACACACAAAAACTGATAGATAATTCATATAGCCAAAACCAGGTCAACAATCAAAACATTCCATACGCAGAAAATGGGAAAATCCTCGGCTTCAAAATCACAAGGAACGGCATACTACCACATATCACAGAAAGAATTGCAAAAGCCAAGGTCCAACTAACTAAACTTAGAAGATTCCGCAAATTAAACACCAATATACAACTACACCTTTACAAAGCACTGGTCAGACCACACCTGGAATATCCCCCAATTCCACTCAACACTATAACAAAATAAAATAAACTCAAAATACAAGCAGTTCAAAACATAGCCCTCAGAAGAGCAGCAAAACTCAGACCACCACATACAAAAAATTCCAGAGACCTACACACAGAACGTAACCTAACCACAATCAACATCAGAACACATAATCAAGCATTAGCAATATGGGAAAAACTACAAGAACTAGAAGACCCCATATTCCAACAATTAATGCAAGAAGACGTCACCAGAACACACAACTGGTGGCCAAAGAGCATAACATTGACAACACAGAACCAGAACCAATATACACGAAATACAAACGAAGAGGACTTAAAGGACACGGAGGGCCCCCCTCCCCAAACACCACAACCTACCTTAGCTTAGATTAGCTTGGCTTCCCTTCCCTTGCTGTAGTGGACATGAACTGCTGGCATGGCAGACTTAACCTCGTCCCCGCAAGGTGGACAGCCCACCTGCTATCAATCTCCCTCTTTATTTCTTCCTAAACTTTACCTTCCTCCTACACCGTCTTCCACCTTCCTGAGCCAATAGGCTCTCTTCTCTCCATCCCATGGATCGGATCGGGAGGTCATTCGATTCGCCAGGCAGCCTTCGCCGTGAACGGACCTCTCTTCAGACCCCTCACCGCCAAAGCAGCCAGCCTTCATTCTACTGTTGACGACCGGACCACAACTCGACCTCTCTGTCTACCACTGGACTTCCCAGAAACCCTGTTTGAGGCAACGCCCCTTGTGGGCCTCCGCCTTTGGTAAACGACCACGACTGCCACCGGACTACCTCACGAGCGTTCAGGATTGTCAATTCTAGTTTGCCTTCCCCACGGGTAGAGTGAGTGACCCACACTCCCGCTGGAGGGCAGCTATTGATTGGCAGTACTGACGTGGTTTTGGGGTCTTTCTCTCTTACTAAAATCCTTCCTTGCTTACCCTGGCCGAGGCACCTACATTATTTAAGTATTCGTGCTAGAGCCCCTCCAGTGGCGCACACCTCACAGCTGAGTGGGATTGTGTGTGTTCATTGGGGGTCGGGGAAAAACAGGCCGATCCCATAGTGACGACTGTGATCGTGCAGTCACTCCACTGTGCGGGGGTTGTCTCTTGTTAAATCAAAGAAGGGCCTCCAATAACCAACATGCACAATGGCAGTAAACGTAAGAATAAAAGTAAAAGATAAGTCTGACGTTCGTCTTGATACCTCCAAAATGTTCTATACTACTGAAGGTATACACAAACACTTGTTCTCTTAAAAGTAGGTTCTATTCTCGTACGGGAGATATATACAAGGGGACCCAGAAGCTCGCGTCTGCACCACAAGGACTGGCTGTCTTCACTCTCTCTATGTATTACTGCGCGCTGCATGTACAGATGCCAGCATTCACAAGCTGAATACATAAAGTATAAATATGTTAATTTATATACATAACATGGTGCATAATAAATGGGAATATTACATAGAATTAATATATGTTCTGTAATACTTTACTATGCATAATTAATAAGAGTAATATAAGAGTAATATAATAATACACAGCTTAAGGTACTACTTTGTGTCCATATCATACTCCTCCCTTCCCCCTATACGCTCATAGTTTCATCTTGAGCGGACCTTTTGTTTCTGAGTCGCTCGGACCTGCGGAGTACTGGGGCAGAAACACAAGGTGGGGATGGATTTACTTTAAAGACATCAACATTAGGGGACTCAACTGGGGAAGGGTCAACACTAGGCAGCTCCACAGGTCGGAGGAAACGACGGTTCCTCCACCATACTCTACCACTAGGAAGACGCACTTGGTTGTCCCTGGACCGGCCAATACCCATAACAACCCCAACCTTGTCCCAGCGGTGAGATACCGGATCTTGAATCCTGATCTGGCCGATACTCAACCTGGGAAGGGGGAGGGCATGACCGAGCAGCGACATCTGCGGCTCGTTCTGCTGCACGGCGGTCACATTCCTCAGTCTTGGTTTGCAATTCTTGAGAAAAAGACTTCGGGTGGGCAGGAACACAAGACCTGAGATGATGTCCGTTTAGAACCTGGGCTGGGGAGCGTCCGGTGAAGTTCGGGGTGTTGCGTAACTCCAACAAACCTCGATCGAGGTCCTCGCAGTCGATATTTCTTGAGGGTGACACCTTAAGGATCAGGTGTTTCACAGTCTTGACTGCGGCTTCAGCGTGTCCATTCGCGTGGGGGTAGTGGGGCGAGGTCACGACATGACGGACTCCCCAACGGTCCATAAAGTCCCGGAACTCGTGGCTGGTGAACTGGGGTCCTCCATCAGTCCTGAGGCGGAGGGGAACACCAACTTCTCTGAAGTAATGCCTGAAATTCCGGATGGTAGCAGTAGCCGTTGTATCACTACCACAGGGGACGACAACAGGCCATCCAGACAGTCGGTCGGCAATGACGAGGAAGGACTTCCCTGCTACTGCAAAGAAATCGGCCGACACAGACTCGAAGGGTTGTCGTCGCACATTAAAGGTTCTTGTTGCTGGCTAGGTTGCAGAATTTGGCATGGTTCACAGGCACGGACGGTACTTGCAATGTCCGCGTCGATTCCGGGCCAAAATACAGTCTGCTTCGCCCGTCGCTTGGTGGCCTCCACTCCTCGATGGCTGTCGTGAAGGCGGGTCAAGGTACGGCGGCGTAGGGCAGCAGGAATAACTACTCGTGGGCCATACAAGACGAGGTCTCCGTCACAATAGAGGTCCTCGCGTATCTTCCAGTACGGGAGTAGCGATTCATGAAGGTCGTATCGGTTAGATGGAAATCCCTGAGACACACAGTCGACGAGCCGGATGTAGGAAGGGTCGGCCCGGGCTGCGGTGAGGAGATCTTCAAGGGTCTTGTCTGCATCCGGTGCTGTAGACTCTTCTGATGTGAAGACGGCCTTCAATGAAACCACTGACTTGAGGGATGCAGCAGCTGTAGAACACAACATCTCGTCCTCTGGGGTGGGGCGACTGACAGGGGCGCGGGACAGGGCATCCGGGATGTACAACAGCTTACCCTCACGCCACACAGCCGTGAAGAGATAAGGCGAGAGCTTCTCTTTCAGACGTTGAAGGCGAGGATTCTCTACTGCATCCAAAGAGTAGTGATTGATTATAGGTATAAGAGGGCGATGATCCGTGAAGAGGGTGAAGTGCTGAAGTCCTAACAGGTAGAAGCGGCACTTCGCCATCGCCCAGACAACAGCCAACATCTCCAGCTCAATCGTGGCATATCGGGTCTCAGCGTCGGTCAGGAACCGGGATCCACACTGAATTAAGCGGAGTTGCCCACCGCCATGGTCCTGCAGAAGGGCGTAACCAACGCCGTAGAGTCTGGAGGCGTCAGTCTGGAGGACGGTGGGTAGGGCTGGGTCGTAACAGGCGAGGGCAGGTGGACTTACGAGGGCCTGCTTGACTCGCTGGAAGGCCTCTTGATGATCTGGGGTCCACAGGAATGTCCTCCTGGGGCTCAGCAGGGGGCGTAACGGCTGGGCTGCGGCGGAGATGTCAGGTGTAAATTCAGCCAGCTTATTGACCAGACCCAAAAAAGAACGGAGGTCTGTCAGGTTGGCAGGGGTTGGAAAATCCCTGATTCCACTTAACTTCTCCGGGTCAGCTGCGATACCTGATGCTGAGAGAGTGTACCCACAGAAGTTCACTGATGGTGCGGCAACTACAAACTTGTCAGCATTGAGGGTATTCCCGTACTTTCGACATCTGGTGAGAACTTCATATATTCGGGAGAGGTGGGCACAGTAGTCTTCGTCATGGAGTAATATATCATCAACCACTTTGACACAATTCGTGACTCCTTGAAGGGCTGCGTCACCATGTTGACAGAATGCATCGCCCGTAGCGGCAAATCCCATGGGGCCTCTGCAATACTGATATCTTCCATAAGGTGTGATGAATGTAGTCAAATGCTGGTCTTCTTCGGCCAACTCGATCTGCTAATATCCACATAAGGCGTCCATCGTTGTAAAAAACTTTGCCTTTGGGTCCACATTTCGAACAGCTGCGAAGGGTGTGGGTAAAGGGTGGGCTGGACGGGAAACTTGCTGGTTAAGTTTTGACAGATCGGTGGTGATTCGTACTCCACCACGAGGTTTGGCGACGGGGACGAGAGGGTGGCACCGAGGTGAAGGTTCGTCTCCTGCCGGCTTGATGATTCCCTTAGCAACCATGGAGTCAAGCTCTTGTCTAACTTGCTCCTTGTAGGCGTGAGGAATCAAACGAGGGGTGTGGATGGCAAAAGGTGTAGCACCATCCTTAAGATGAATCTTCATAGGTGGACCCACCATCGGCTTGAGTGGTGTGGATCCTAAAGATTTCTTCATAACCAACACGTCAGCAAACTCCTTGAGAAGGTAAGCTCTTGCATCAGAAGGGGATGTGTTAGTAGAAATAGGGAATTCTTTCAACCTGTTGACATGGGTGACCTTTAAAATAGGTTTAGGGAATTCCTTGGAAATAATGGCCAACTCTTGACAATGGCCATATGATAAAAGCGGAGTCGGGATACCATCATGAACATCAATCCGGGCTGAGCAAGACTGCTTACCAAAGGTAAGAGTAGCCCAGAAAGATCCCAAAGCTGGAGCCCTCTTGGAACCATCAGCTGTCAGTTTCGTTGTCTGAGGAGGGGGCTGTAGGTTGCTCCTGGGTATTCCCAAAATTGCTAAGTGTTGTGGACCAATTACTGAGACGTCAGCACCGGTGTCAGGTAACATCTGAAGACTGGATGACAAGTTACCGTAAGAAATGACGACATTTATGTGCTGGGGCGTCGTGTCTGTGGAACAATGTACACGACGGCAGGAACGACTGGACACAGCGTCTTGATGCTTGCCAGAAGGAGGGGGCGCGCCAGCACTACCTGAGGATGACTTCTTGGATCCTAGGTGGTGTCCTTTCCGTGTCTTCTTACGACAACATTTGTCATAATGGCCCACACGACCACAAAGTCTGCACTGAACTTTGCTAGCAGGGCACTTGACTGTGTAAGCCTAGTGACCCTGGCGGTCGCAACTTCTGCACAAGCTTTGAGCAGCTGGGCACTGGGAGGCATCATGCTGTCTCGCACAGCTGTTACACAAAGCTGCTGCTGAAGGTGTAGCTGGAGGGTGAGGGGTGGGGTTACCTTGCTGCTGCTTACCCTTTCTGTCGGAAGACACCGCCCTCACCTGGTCAGGTTGTGAGCGTAAAGCTGAAGTCGCACACCTGGCGGCCTCGTACGCTCGACGTTTTGTAACAACATCTTGAAGGGAGGAAGTGGGGTCAAGGGAAATGAGACGCTGAACTAGCTCTTCATCTCGGACTCCCGTTAAAATGATTGTCTTGAGTTGTGTCTCTTCACAGACTTGAGAATGTCCAGGACAAACATCAACTTCCTCTGAACATCTTTTGAGTCTTACAAAAAATGCGTCAAAAGATTCTCCATCAAGCTGCTTACATTGGAGGAGTTCTCTTCTTCTGAGTGCTTCGTTGCGCTGTCCCTTAACGTGTTCCTGCAACTTGTCGAGCACGGCCTCTACCGTCAGAGTTGTCGTAGGAGGCACTTGAAGTGTGTGCTCGAGAGTACGTTGTGTCTCTAAGGACAAGCACATACGAAGTTGTATCATCTGTTTCGGCTGTGATAAACTTGACAAGTCAACCATTGTTGCGTAGTCTTGCCAACGTCGACGCCATTCCCGAAACATCTGATAAGAAGCGTCAGACATCAGAGAGGGAGGCGTGTGTACTGCAGCCTTTTGAGGTGTTGTTGATCCGACTCTTGGAAATGAGGTACCAGTACCACTAGTCGTATCAACATTAGTAGTAGCAGACGAATCTTGCACAGTAGATCGTGTGGAGGCTAACAGAGAAATCAAGACTTCAAATCTGGCTTGATCCTCTGTTCTTCTCGGGTCATCCTCACTTCTACGTATGTCTTCGAGTTCTCTGCGTCGTTGTTCCTCTTCATGGCGCCGTTTTTCAAACCTTCTGTACCGAATTTCTTTCTCTTCTCTCCTTGCAATATCGTCCTGGCGTCGAGAAGTTTCCATCCACTTTATCAGTTGAAGGAGATCTGTGGACGCATGCAACGCAGAGCTGGCTCGCGACCAGCGAGGAGATTCTGTGGGTGACTGGGCGTTGTCATAGGTAGTGAAGAAAACAAATTAAGTGAGATAGTAGTGACTAGTAACGATGTTAGTAAGCAAATAGACAAACTAAAGCCTAATAAGTCACCTGGTCCCGATGAGATATTTGCCAGAGTATTGAAGGATGCTTATATGAGCAATACGGGTTGGGTGTAAACGGGACTGCCCAGTATGGGCCAATAGGCCCGCTGCAGTTTCCTCCATTCTTATGTTCTTATGAGAGTGGGGCCTGAGCGTGGGTGGGTAGAGGTCTCCCACACTAAAACTCGTAACTCCATCGTCCAGGGTATCATTTTGATCCCTGTGAGACATGCTTCTGTACTCTATCTGTGCAAAAGACCGGGTCAGCCCCTCGTAATCTATGCACAAATTTACAGAAGTTTGAACTAACTCACAAGAATTTAATATAAGGTGAATGCGCGCGCGCGTGTGTGTGTGTCTTGCGGGTTGCCGGGAGAGACTTGGCGCACTGCCAGACGTAGGGAGCAACTGGGCAGCGTCGAGCGTTGGCCGGTTAGTTAACCTCAGACCACTTCACAAAACACTTCACTTCACTTCACAGCACAGCTCTGTACACAGCATAGCACTTCACAACACTGTAAGTCTAGAGGCTTGTAGTAGTCTTGCTGTAGATCATGAAGCTGAAGACGAGACGCCATTAACAGAGTCTGGGCAGGAAGGCTTGGTCCACTGTATCTCACTGAGAAATAATCACTGGGCCATCTGACGTTCGTCTTGATACCTCCAAAATGTTCTATACTACTGAAGGTATACACAAACACTTGTTCTCTGAAAAGTAAGTTCTTTTCTCATACAGGAGATATATACAAGGGGACCCAGAAGCTCGCGTCCGCACCACAAGGACTGGCTGTCCTCACTCTCTCTATGTATTACTGCGCGCTGCATGTACAGATGCCAGCATTCACAAGCTGAATATATAAAGTATAAATATGATAATTTATATACATAACATGGTGCATATTAAATGGGAATATTACATAGAATTAATACATGTTCTGTAATACTTTACTATACATAATTAATAAGAGTAATATAATAATACACAGCTTAAGGTACTACTTTGTGTCCATATCATACAATAAGAACAAACCTATTGATAAATCTAGGCTAATTATCCTAGCATATGTCGAACTAGGTGTGCCCTTCAATAGGGTATTCAACCTGAACGAAGTGCTCAAAGTCATTTGCCGAAATGAAAATGATGCAGACAAATTACGAACCATTAAGTCGAAACAAATCCTTGACAAGAATGGATTAATTGTGGTCATGCCTCCCGAGCTAAGAGTAGGAGGGCGAACGGCAGACTCTCTGAAGGCAGACATTGAAAATAACAACGAAGGACTTAAAGTAGAAGAAATAATCAAGATAAACGACTACACGCACGTAATGAAGATTTGTTTCGAAGAAACGGCTATGGTAGACAAGGTCCTCCAGTGCGAGTTTTTGGCGTGCATCATGTCGATATCCCCTCATCAAATAAAAAGGGGAAAATACACCAGTCTCCTGACATGTTTCACATGCTATAAATATGAAGAGCATACCACAAGAGACTGCCCTGAAAAGGAAAAGAATTTCTGCTACAACTGTGCAGAGGAAGGACACGTTTACACACAGTGCAACAACACCAGCAAAGGTTGCAAAAGGAACAGGGACGTGTACCACACCAAGCCAACCATGGCCATGTCCTGCCCCGTCAAAGAGACCCTCATCAAATACAAGCAAGAGCAGGAAGACCAACGAGAAAGGATGAGAGACAAAAGCACTTATGCTGAAATAGCAAAGAGGGCCGTGAAAGAGGCAACAAAGCCAACCACTGACACCATAATCAAGTGAAGTGACATTGGTCATTTCAAGGTAACGGTGAGCATGCTACATGCTCACCTTCTATAATATCATAGCCCCAGGATCATATGGCGACAAACTCAATAGGATGCTTGAAATAAACATCATGCCACAAATGAACTTTCCTGAAACCCCAAACTCAGCAAACTTGTTACACGCCACCAGCACCCCCGAGCTTACAAAACACTACAGAAAACGACTATCCACGCCCAAGGACACAACATCATCAACAGACCAGGATAACACACCGGAAAAAGCGGAACTTGGAGATTTGAATGAGAGGGTGAGAGACTGACACAAGGTACAGGAGCGAAAAGGAAATCTGCGGCCAAGAACAATGAAATGGAAATCGACTTAACAACAACTGCCCCTCCCCCCCACTCCCAGTGCCTAAAGAAGCAGCTGATATAGGACTAAGGTTTTATCAAACCTCAAGAATACCATACCCACCACACAGAAAACCAACTGGAAACTTAATTGAAAACTTAGTAACGGCTAACGAAATAGTTTGGCAATACACAGACGAACGGTATGGCAAAGAAACGGTATGGAACATGATTAAAAAAGACCAAATAAAATTCGGCACAAAAGATTTTATTGTAATCACGGCAGCTGAACTCAAAAGGAAATCATCTGGACTCAATGAAATGAGATCACCCCCTCAACTTCAACCTTCCAAGAAAAAGAAATAATGGACCATCTCCAACTGAAAACACTTAAAATCCTACAACACAATGTCCGTGATTGGCATACATACAAAACATCGCTTTGTTACATATATAATACTGATAAGTGCACACGGCTAACCCGAGAACACCAAAATCAAAATATTTAACTACGACAACCACCAATCGAACAAAAGTGGAGAAAAACATGACGGAGTTGCCGTTGCGGTGAAGAAGGTATCAAACACATACTAATAGACAACTTTAACAGCGAATTCCTTGCCATTAAAGTACAGACAACTCAGGGCGAAATAATAATCGCAACAACATACCTACTACCAAGAAGACCATCCCTCCCTATTGAAGACCTACTGAAACTAACAAATTATAAGATTCCATTGTACATCCTAGGAGGTTTCAATGTAAGACACCGCAATTTTAGCAACAGTAACCAGAAAGGCATAGCATTGGAACGTATAATCAACACTAGCACACTACTTCACCTGGGCCCGCACTTCACCACCTGGATGGGACCAAACGGCGTTTCAACACCCGACAAAATCTTCTCCAACAACAAAACATTTCTTAACTACCACATAGAGCAACGCCCCATCACCCCAAGCGACCACATTCCGATAATATTCACAATTTCCACCAGCGCAATTCAAACAAAAATACCACCAAGGCTCCAGATGAGCAAAACAGACTGGATGAAATATAAGGAGTTATTGGAAAACTACCCGCAAATAAATCTAAAAGATGCAACTCTCGAGGAAATTGACGAAGAGGTAGACAAACTACATGACACAATAAAACAAGCAATCAACCAGACAACCCCAATAACGTCCTACAGAACCCTCCCGAGTAACAAACCCAACGAAGAATTAAAGAGACTTCAAGTACAATATAATAACATGAGGACATTTATAGAACAAACTGGGCCCACTAGAGATCTACTCTGTAATATGAGAGAAATTCAACAAGGCCTACAAGAGGAGTACAGGCAAATTAATAACGAAAAATGGAAGAATCTAATAAAAAACATAGAAGCCACAAAGGACTCCAAAAAACTTCTGGCAAAACATCAATAAACTACTTGGCACAAAAAAACAGACAATAAACTACATTAAAGACCAAAACGGACAAAAACTCTATACAGACCATGAAAAAGAAGAGGCCTTCAGAAGAGAATGGAAGAAGATCTTCAGAATTTCAGAAGAAGAAAACGAAAGTTTTGACGAAGAACACGAAGAGTTAATTAATGACTGGCTAAGAGAACAAAGCAGTAGACTGACTCCCTACCACACAGGAAACCCAGAAAGACTAAGACCCAATAAATTCATAAATCACGTCGAACTATTACACTGCCTAAGCAAATTTCAAGAAAAATCCCCTGGAATGAGCGGCATAACCCGAAACATGTTATTAAACCTGCCTAGCAGACCAATGGAAAACTCTTGGAACACATACTAAATAACAGTCTGGATAAGTTCCTGGTTAACCACAACAAACTCAACCCAAGACAACACGGCTTTAGAAGAGGTAGAGAAACCCAAACGGCAATAGCAATAATAACAGAAATCATAGCCAAAAAACAAAAAACAGCAAGGAAACCAAGTAAACATAGTCTTAAGAGATGTGGCAAAGGCATTTGATAAAGTGTGGCACAACGGACTAGCATATAAAATATTAAAACTAGACCTACCTGCAGAAATAGAAAGAATCCTATGTTACTACCTTCAAAACAGGACAGCGCAGCGCAGCACAGCACAGCTACAAATTGGCAACCATTTAGGTCCACTCTTCGACCTAGAAAGCGGAGTGCCCCAAGGAGGCGTCCTATCCCCAACGCTTTTCTCCATATATACGAGCAACTTACCTGAACCAACGCAACATAGCGAACACATTATCTTTGCCGATGACATCACACAAATCATATCATATCCCGGAAAATCAAAAGCAATGATGGCACGCCATACGGCCTTAGCAATAAAAAACATAAATGACTACGAAAAGAAATGGAAAATACGGACAAACATCAACAAATTTAAAATCATGCCAATTGCCAAGAAAAAGGTCGAACCAGTAATAGTAGATGGAGAAATTTGCCCATACACCAACGAAGGCAGCATCGTGGGACTGAAACTCTCAACAAATGGTTACCAGAGCTTGCTATGCCTGTTCTTGTTATTGAGTCCCAGAATTTTGCCTTCGTTGGAGTATTGTATAGGTACGTTGTTGACTATGATTGGTGCTAGGTTTATTTTGGCAATGTGAATGATCTTTAGTTTCTGTGTATTGGTTTGTGTTTTCTACTTTATTTTTCATAATCGTTAATTTGCTCGATGGCGTGGGCTGTTTTTCGTGCCATCATCTGTTTGCCCTTGCCTTGATGTCGGATGATTTGGGTGACGTCATTAGCATAAGCTATGTATTCTCCGTGGGTAGGAGGTGGCATGTCTGCCGTGTATATTGTGTAGTGTTGGCGAGAGGTTACTTCCCTGTGGTACTCCGCTGTATAACTTGATGCTTGGGCCTATGTGGTTACCAATGACGATTTTTACCTATCTGTTATCAAGGAAATTACAAAGAAAGGAAGTGAATTTGTTGGGAAGTTCTTAGTTGGTCATTTTGTATTTAAGTTCTAAGTGCCAGACATTGTCGAATGCTTTTGCTACGTCCATTAATGCTACGCTGCATTGATCTCTGTTGTGCAATGCGTTTTCTATGTTTTCGTAAATTAGGGCTAAGGCTGTATGGGTTCCTCTGTGTTTTCTAAATTCGTGCTGCCTGGGGTTGTATTTCTCTTCAAGTTCGAGGTGTGTTCTCAGTCAGTGGTTCATGATTTTTTCCAGGACTTTTCCCGGTGTTGCTAGAAGAGATATTGGTCTGTAATTTGGTACTTGAGTGAGGGATTTACCTTGTTTTGGTATAAGTCTGATGCTCGTTGTTTTGAATTTCCTTGGGAAGTAACCGGAGGCGAGTGATGCATTAAAACTGTTTCTGAGTTGGTGTATCATGTTACGTGGTAGATGCTGGAGTATGGGTTTGTTTATTTTACTAATGCCCGGGGCCTTGTTCTTGAAACTGTTTATTGTTCAGTGTATTTCCTCTGCGGTGATTGGTTGGGTCAGTGTGGAAAAACCGTCAAGAGTGTTTATGTCTATGTTGGGACTTGGTTGCCAGATGTGGGTTGTGTGTGTCAGGTGATTGGTTACTTGTCGCTCGGTGTTCATACAGAAGTTCAGGTTGTCTTCCTGGCTTATTTGAAAAAAATTGCTCCAGTATTTCCTGAATTCAGGTTCTTGTTCTTTGGGTTCGGTTAGTTTGATTTGATTGCTGTTCAGAATGTAGTTTGCTTCCTTGCTGGAGATTCCCATTAGCTGTTTAATTTTCCTCCAGAATTGTTACGGGTTGTGGTAATTTTCTTCTGTGTCTTATTAGTTTCTCCCAGTTATTCATATATGCTTCTTTGGACATGTTTCTTAGTTGTTCGTGTATGGTGTTATATTGTCTTCTGTATTCTGGCGTCCATCCTTCATCTGTGATTAATTTTATTATGTTACTGAATTGTGTCTGTAGAATTCTTGATTGATGTGAGTATTGAGGGTGTGGTAATGTTCGGCGAGTGGTCTTGGGTATGTGGTGTTCCATTGCTTGGCTCACGTTTTCGTACCATATCTCAAGTGTGTTGTCTATTTGAGAGGTGTGTTTGTTGTGTATTTTGATGATTGTTTAACTCCTTTTTTTAATTCGTCCCAATTGGACCGGCTGTAGCTGTATCTCATCCTGGCAGGGATCTGTATTGGCGACGTGGAGAGTGTGGCTACGATATGGAGATGGTCACTGGTGGTTACTGGGCCGGGTTCCATTTGCAGGTTTAGATGGTGATGCTGGTTTGTTAGTATTATGTCTGGATGTCCGATGTGTCCTGCGCTGATGTATGTGGGGAATTCCGGGCCAAGGTGTATTGCGTTGCTGTGATTCAATAATGTGTTTAAGATCTGCCCTACGGCGTTGTTGTCCTGGTGCCCCAAGACTCGGTGTCGTGTATTTTGGTCACCCAGAAAATATGCTGATACATTTCTTCTCATCAGCCTGAGCATGTCTTCTCGGAGGGAGGTAACTGGTGCCAATTATGATGGGTCCTGTTGGGCTGTTTATTTCGATGGCGAGAAAGTTTTCTTGAAATGAGTCGTGTATCTAGTGTTGTATGTTTCGTTTGATGGCTATGGCAATTCCATCATGTAGTGGGCCTTGACTGTTTTATTCGGTAGACTGTGTAGTTAAATATTTTGATTTTTTCTGAGTTTTTCTTACCATGTAAACTTAGGAGGATAATATGTGGGTCTATGTTACGGTATGTGTTATATAGTTCTCTTGCTCTCTGTGGGATCCATGCTAAAACATTGTGCTGGGTTATTTTAAGTTTGTTTATTATGAAGGCTGGTGCCTTGAGGTGGTTTGCGCCATTTTTGCTGACCGGTGTTCCTCTGACCCCCTACCCCTAGACAGCCCGCGCCTGGGAGATTCTAGATTCCTAGAACGTTCTACTCTGATCGAGGCTCACAATAATAAGTAAATCAGAACAAAAATGATGCAATACATTCTAGAATATTCTTACATAATTAATACATCTCTATATACACGAAAATTTCACTCAATTTGCCAAAATAATTGCTGCATGGGACAGAAAACAATTAAAGCACCTAGTTTACCTAATTATAATACGAAATTAATGCCTTGGCATAACACTACCCCCTCCGTAATCCCTGTGTCGTCCCGACACACTCATTCACTATATACTGTACATGATAATCCTGAAACATGGTAGGTCTCATCTTCTTCCGCTGCTGCACGCCGACGTTCACAGAGTCCTCCCTTGGCGCAGCAACCTCTGTCACATCCTCTGATCAGTCCCCTCTCTCCTGTCACATCCAATTCCGCTAAGAGGGAACAGTGTTCCTCTTCCTGGCCCATGGTCGGGTTCCCTGGATCGGTTCGGTCCTGAGTTCTTCCAGGATCTCCGGTCTGGTCGTCGTCGGTGGTAGGTGGTTGCTCCTCAGACCCTTCCCAGGTGTACTGCCATGGCCCATGATACTGCTACGATTGACGTCGACTACCTTTGGCGTTTCCTTCTGCCTCTGATCCGGTAGGTCACATCTGGAAGGCGTTCCACTACAGCAGGGGTTCTCAAACTTTTTTCAACCAGGGACCCCTTATATACCATGACATACAAATATTGTCAATAATCAAAGAATAAATCATAGTCCAAAGCATTTGTTCACTTCAACCCAAATCCAAAATATCCTGCGAATTGGAATCGCCAAATTTCTCACAAACGTTAAACGCACTATTTCTCAAAAACTTTTAGCGGACCCCAGTTTGAGAATCACCGCACTACAGTGTATGGTTCTTCCCATGGGCTCTGCAACTTCGGTGACTGACCCTTCTTCCGTAGAGGATTATACAGCCCTGGCTTGATTTGACATCATGGTTGCGCCTGATCACTTCACCCGAGAACTCATAACTCCATAGCTCCTCGTATACTGCCAGACTGGGGTCACTAATTCTAAGGGGAAATACTTAACTCTAATCTTAATTTCTAAGGGTCGCTGCCACCAGACCCCCCTCGGGACAGTATGTAACTCGTTAGGTAGCGGGCAGAGTGGACTAGGCATTGGGTTAGGTTTTTCATTGACCAGGTCGATAAGGGAAAAGGGTGAAACCATAACATGTCTTAACTAATTTATTCCTTATAAACAATATGGTAACAAAAAAATACAATTGAGCTGGCCTTCCTGAGAAGAACAACGATGAGTTTTGTTACCCTGCTTACAATATCATTTAATACTTCGGCATGCTCCACCTGTATGGAATATAGCACCTTAGGTCATCATACATAGAAACACCATCTCACCTCCCTGTAGCACCAGCTCACCACACCTGCAAGTATGGGACTCCTTGTGATTTCTAGGTGCACACATCAGGCACCTCGTTCGCACACCGTCCTCGGTGGGTAGAGACGAGGGCTACCCCCAGAGACATACCAGTACTGTTTCTGGCATTATAGGTCGCTCCAAGTGACGACCGCGGAGTTTCTCAAGCATTTCCTTATTTATTCCTACTCATTTGGGGTGGTCTGCTGGGGATCAACAGGTTCACAGTGGAATAATATAGCTGGTAGTCACCTCACATGGTGGGACGCACACAGGGAGAATGGCCGACGCCCAGCAAGGTGCTCCGACCGCGTGTGACCTGAGGTGACGTAGAACGGAGGGTACTGCCCCGCCGCTCGTCACTGTGTAGGCCTACAGTTTCTAATCTTTAATTTTTACTTTTATTTCTTACGGTTCTCACCTGAACACTTCCCGGTATATTGTCACTCATGTCTTATAAACACATATTTTAATCCTAAATTGCACACTAAGGTAAGGTTCTGATTTGCTAGTTCGTGGGTAAATTCATTGGGTTATAACATCAACGCGGCACACTCGAGGCGGGTCCACAGGACGCTCCCCTTAAAACAAAAGCCGAATGTTCATGGCGTGGGTATATCCACTTCACTTAAAACTGTAATTAGGGATCCTCCTCTCACACATTGCACTATTTGAACACAGACATAAGATTCTCTGATCACTGTACATGTTGTGGGTATACGTCACGTGAGGATACGTTGTGTATTAAGTTCACACCGATACATACAAGATATTTCCTTTCAAATATATTTTCTGGGTCACTTCCAACACCTCACATAGTTCTGACACATTTATCCCTTTTCCAGATCATTGTTCTCATGTATTTTCATATGATATCTGTTGAAGTTATGTTTGCTACACGTTCACAGACGTAAATAGTATGACCTTCAAACCATGATCCACACTTAGTCCTACAGTACACTAGTCCGGCTCAACTGGACTTTCCCAATCATCTTATGGATACCCTGAGTTCTCCTTAATGCTATGAATACATACAATTAACATAATATGACCGTACCTGGGTACAACACAACACATGATTCAGTAACATTGAGTAGGTGAGTTACCCTTTATCAATGTTTCCCGTTCTCTGAGAATCTACAAGCGCGGTGGATTTGTAGCGTAATATGAATTAAAATGGGTTTTTTTAGGGATGACAATGATGTGCGCAGTACACTCGAACTTGATGGTAGACCTCCGTCAACCTTTCTTGGAGGCTTTTGACGTAACTGATGGTTTCTTCAGGAAGTTCTTTATCAGGTGGTATTCCTGTCAGCAGGTCCACTGGCAACCGCAGTTCGTGACCCAGCATCAGTTTTGCCGGTGTGTATCCAGTTGACTCGTGGGCAGCCGACCGATATGCCATCAGCAGAGCAGGCAGCTTCTGGTCCCATTCTGTCTGCCCCTGAACACAGTTCTTGGCCAGTTCTTGTCTCAAGGTCCAATTAAACTTTTCGACCATTCCGTCTGACTGTGGCCAAAGTGGAATGGTCCTAGTCTTCCTTATGCCCAACAGTTTACAGCACTCGCTGAACACAGCTGACCCAAAATGGTCCGAGTGCAACTCCTGGGGCACACCAAACCAGCAGAAGAACTGGCTCACCAGCACCCTGGCAACAGTCGTGGCTTCCTGATTTGGGATGGCATAAGCTTCTGGCCATTTAGTGAAGTAATCCATGGCCACACAAATGTACCTATTCCCATCTGCAGTGAGTGGCAGAGGTCCCGCAATGTTCACTGCGACCCTCTCCATTGGTGCACCTGTCTGGTACAACTACAGTGGGGCACGCGTGTGTAGCTTTGGTTCCTTCTTGGTGCAGCAGACATCGCGTGACCGGCACCATTCTTCCACATCCTGATGCATGCCAACCCAGTAAAACCTTTGCTGCAGGCGACTCAGGGTCTTCTTCACTCCCAGATGTCCACTGGTTGGATTGTTGTGCATTTCCCTCAGGATCTCTGACCTCATCTTCCGGGGAAGTACTGTCTGCCAGTACCGGTTGAGGCCATCGGTAGTCACCCACTGGCGCTACAGCAGACCATCCTTCATCCCAAGAGCATCCCAATGTGCCCAGTAGTTTTTAGTCGTAGGACGTGCTCCAGCGATCGTCTCCCATGCTGGTTCATCCACTCATCCATTGGTCGCAGGTCTTGGTCTTCAAGCTGCAGCTTCTCGAGGCCTTCCCAAGCAACGGTAGTGCGACTATACTTCTTGGGAACTGCCTCTCTCCTGCAACACTGCCTACAATCGGAATCACACGGTCGTCGGCTCAGACTGTCAGCATTCCCATGTATCTGCCCAGGCCTGTACTGGATGGTATAATTGTGCTGATCCAACTTCCCAATCCACAGTGCCAGATGTCCTTCTGGATTCTTCAGAGTTTAAACCCACCTCAGTGCTGCGTGGTCAGTCCGGATGGTGAAGCTAGATCCATACAGATAGGGATAGAAAAAGTTTAAACTCTTTACCACGGCCAACAATTCCTTTCTGGTCACACAATAATTTCTCTCTGGAGGGCTGAACTTCTTGTTGTAGTATGCCACTACGTACTCGATGTCATCCTTCTTCTGGGACAGCACTCCACCTATGCCATCATAACTTACATCACAGTCCAAGTTATATGGTTGAGTTGGGTCCGGATACGGGAGCACCGGGAAGCTGGCCAAGGCATCCTTTAGATGGTCGAAGGAGCCTTGACTCTCAGTAGTCCACACAAAATTCTGCCCCTTCTTAGTCAGCTTGTGCAACGGTGCTGCGACCGTGGCGAAGTTCTTCACAAATCGACGGTAGTTGGTACAAAGGCCAAGGAAACTACGCATCTCCTTTATACAAGTTGGCACTGGCCAGTTTCTCACCACCGCCACCTTTTCTGGGTCTATGCGTACTCCGTCTTCACTTACTATATGTCCCAGATATTGAACTTCCTTCTGGAACAATTAACATTTCTTTGGGCTCAGTTTAAGGTGTGCAGCTCGGAACCGGTCAAGCACTTCCGATGGCCTCCCCAGTTCTTACTCGAAAGTTTTGCCAAAACAATCACGTCGTCCAGATAAATGAGGGCAGTCTTCCAGTGCAAGCCATCCATGAGGCGTTCGAAGGTAGCTGGTGCATTGCACAGGCCGAATGGCATAGCTTTGAACTGCCATAGCCCTTGTCCATATGAAAATGCTGTCTTCTTGTCCTCCTCAGCCATCTTCACCTGATGATACCCAGACTTCATGTCGATGGTTGAGAATCACTTGGCGCCTGTCAGAGCATCCAGTGTATCAACGATTCTTGGCAAGGGGTAAGAGTTTTTCACAGTCAGTGAGCCACCCTTCTTCCTCACTAGGACGACTCCTGACGCCCACGGACTGCTGGATTTTTCGACCAGACCTTGGTGAATAAGGTTTCCCTACCGTCTTCTCCATGGCGACGAGCTGGTGCTATCCTCCCAGGCGGCTGCTTGATCGGACGGTGATCCACAGTGTCGAAGTGATGCTGTACCCAGGTTTGTACAACCCAGGCCTAGGTCCCCTGCAGAGAAGAGGTCCGTATACTTCAATAACAACTTTTCCAGTTCACTTGAGCCTCATCCAGGCACTGTGAGCTCCTGGCAAACAAGTCCTGCAAATGGTCGGGCGGACCATTCTTTTGCTTGACCACGCTCCTCTTGCAGGTCCTGGGCTGCTGCTCCTGGTCGACCTCTTGGCACAGTCCAACTGCCATTCCCTGCTGTATTCTCTTTGGCCGGAGAGAGGAATTGGCTACAATTACAGGTACAGTCAATCATAAAAGAAACGCCCCCCCCCCCCCCCCCGGGTGAGAAGTCTTGCAACTGGAAGCAGTTCAGTTCTGATAACAGTGTACCTGATGTAGGGGTGTGGGGAGGGGTGGGGGAGGCGGATCACTGCCTTCTGCACTAATCACTGCCTCGGGTCATATCTCGTTTCATGAACAACTAATGCGGTGTGAATACAACACCATAATTATGTTACCTTTGGGCATTATATTCTAAGATCCTAATATCATCACTAAATTAACCTTATTCATCGTATTATACTTACACTTTATATCCAAACTAAACTTATTCCACAAAAAAAGAGTTTTCATATATTTATTCGACCATGGTTTGAATGAGTGTATCGGGGAGAGGGCAGGGCAGAAATGTCCAAGGGGCAATATGGTCTCAAACGTCGCGAGGTAAAGATACCCTGTATATTACTTATATAAGTTCAGTCACATTGTAGACCTGCGCGGTCGTATACAAACTTTATTGCCTATTGGGGTTTGAGATATCAGTATGTCGGAAAATAGCTGAATATTTGTTCGATATTTATTGCAGAATGAACCAACCTAGAGGAAGACTCCAACAGAGAGCACATAGGGCTAAGGGAGGTGTTGATAGGCCCGAAATTATCAGACAACGTAAAGTTAACATAATTATGGTATTGTATTCAGCTTGTTTAGTTGTTCATGAAACGAGACATGACCCGAGGCAGTGGCTCATGCAGAAGGCAGTGATCCAACCCTCCCCCCTACGTCAATTTCAATTTAAATTTCAATGGTTTATTCCTTCATAGAGGAAGCGGGATCCTAGTGTCATAAGTATATATAAATATTATAAAGGGGCTTACTAAAGCCGAAGGAAGGAAGGATATTCCTTGAACACATTATCAATATTATTTACGTAATATCAGGCCAGTATGGGGAGGATCATCGTGTCTCCGTCAGGGGGTCATGGAGTGGTGGTCCAGCAGGCGTCACGGAAGCGTTGTGTGTGGGGACATCTAGGAGGTATAAGGGTGCGGCTGTCGGGCCTTCTGCATAATTCGCAAGAGCGTTGCTCAGGGGATGCGGGGATACCAATCTCCCAAGCAAAGTCATACCCAATGATGATACGGGCAGCAAACACGTCCCTTTTCCGCGACCCTTTCCTGTAGACGTACGAGAGGTCAGGAAGTTTACGGAGGACATCGTACCAGGTGGGCGGGGAGTCCAGGGGGATGGCTGCTTCCCGAGCTTCTCTCTGTTTGCGGCGAATTTGGGTCCATAGCTGTAAAAGTGTTCGAGGAGCAACGTAGTCAGGTGTGGCCTTGTTACAGCTAGTCTTGGCAAGGCCATCTGCTGCCTCATTCCCCAAGATACTGACATGACTGGGTATCCATAGGAATGTCACAGGACGGCCTGCATCCTGAAGTGTTGTTGTTAGCCCTCGTATTCGGAGGATGAGGTCCTTATTTTTCCCTGATCCAAATGCGATCCCGTCGAGAGCAGACATGGAATCGCAGCAGACAAGCAAGGGGGCAGAAACCATCGGCTTCCTTCTCAGTGAGAGGGGCAGCAAGGAGGGCTATCAGTTCCTCCTGAGTGGAGGATGCCCCGTCAGAAACTGAAAGAAAGTTTGATAGGCTCAGGGGCATCAGGACAGAGTTGTAGACACCAGCCCCGGCCCTACCTGTAGCGGGGTCAACAGAGCCATCAGTGTTGAGGACGACCCTACCTGGGGACCAGTGGGCGATCCAGGAGAGGTGGTATTTGCAGAGAATAACAGGGTTCACGTGGGATTTCGGGAGCGGTCCACCGAGGGCAATCACTTCAGGTTGAAAATCCAGCCAGGGAGAGGGAGACGAACCAACAGTAGGGGTGACAACAATATCAGGCAGGAGGTCGTGTTCCTGAAGGGCTCGGATGAGTGACCCTCGCCACTGTTTTCTAGATGGAGGTCGGCCTCGGACAGCAGGAGTCAAGTTGGCTTGGACATAGTTTCCCCGAAGATCCCGTAGAATGGAAACCGTAGTTTTTAGGTAAAATTCCTGGACACGATCCTGTAAGGGGAAAATACCAAGTTCGGTATAAAGAGAAGTAGAGCGTGTCCACTGAGGAGCCCCAAGGATGATACGAGCAGCTTTCCTCTGGATAACTTCGGGACGGTTGACAGCAGTCCGACTAACGTTGACGAGGGCAGGGGCGGCGTAGTCAACACAGGAACGGACAAAGGACTTGTACGTGGTGAGAAATAGATGGATGGTGGCACCAAGGGAACCCCTGCACAGTGCACATGGTAGAGAGACGCCGAAAGCATATATCTGGAAGATAGCGGACTTCAGGGATCTGACAACGTGTGCGAGTTACATACACACTCAGGTATTTTATCTCATTAACCCAGTCCAAGGGCGTTCCTGTTAAGAGAAGGGGGGTGGTACAACACGACCGTGCCACATGGCTTTTGTTTTTGCAGTTGATATAAGGAAACCAAATGAATCACACTCTCTGGAGACCAGATCAAGGGCTTCCTGCATGCTGAGGTAGTCAGGGGCTTGGAGGAGGACATCATCGGCATATCCTGAGTGGACAACTTCTGTCGGCCACGGGAGAGATGCAATGGAGTGCATGAGAGTGTAAAACAAGGTGGGACTCAGGACTCCACCTTGAGGGGTGCCGAGGTTCATTTCTTGAACAGGAGATATAGAGCCTTCAACGCGAACCCGGGCCTGACGTCCAGTGAGGTAAGAGGCAATCCATCGAAGAAGTCTCCCTTTAACCCCTAACCGCGCAAGTTCAGCTAAAATGAGGGCAGGCTGAGCCGTATCAAAGGCTCCCTTGATATCAAGGAAGACGGAGACGCGGACAGTCCGATTGCAATAAAAGGAAGCAATGGCGTGTGCTGTGCTGCGATGTTGAATGAAACCATTGAGAGAGTTGTGGAAGCCGCCTATGGTGTGAAGAAGGCGTCGATGGAATATCCTCTCCATCATCTTGCAAACACAGGAGGTAAAACTAATGGGTCGATATTTCCCAGGATCTCCCGGCTTAGGGATGGGGATAATAGTGGCATTTTTCCAGTTAGACGGGAGAACCCCATGTTCATAAGACATATTGTATAGAGCGAGCAAGGGGCCGTTAGGAATATTAGTACAGGCGTTGAGGACTGAGTAGTTTATCTGATCATCCCCAGGAGAGGTGTCTTTTCTAGAGCGACGAGCACTGTCAAGCTCGAACTGTGTGATGGGATGATCAGTGAGGGCCCCTACGTCAGGTACACTGTTACCAGAACTGAACTGTTACCAATCACAAAAGCTCTCGCCCAGGGTGGGGGGGGGGGGCCGTTTTATGAGTGACTGTACCTCCTCTGCAGATAGATCGACTAAAGTTCTCCCCACCATCACTCCTTTTTCGACTCCGCGCATGCTCGTCAGGCTCCACCACTTCTAGACGGCTATGCAGGGCACCGTTCAACGTACATGGCAACAGCACCTCTGATCTTGGGGGAATAACTAATGACCACCTAGCTGTAACCTTAGCACTGGGATGCTTCACAGTCCTCAGCGGTACCCACCTTTCTTCAATATTCAGCTGCATCGAGCCAAGGTCCAGTTGACATCTGCGAGGTAGGAGGTAGTCCAGGCCCAGGATGCAAGGGTCCTCTATATCCGCTACATAAACCTGTAGGGTTTCTTCTTCCCCTCCTAGCTTGATGCTGATATCTACTGGTCCCTTTAGCACTGCGCAGTGTCCAATTATCCCGCACAGCTGCTGCGACGTCTCGGGCAGTTTTCGAATGACTAACCACGTTCAGCCTCACAAAAGTATGCTCCGAAGCTGTGTCAATCACCTTACGCCATCGATCTCGCCTTCAACCTGGACACTGCTTACAGTGGCTCGGTTGCATCTTGTAAATAATGGGGCTCTGGTGAGACAGGCTGGTCGTTGCCCCTTAGCACCAGCCATCTCTAGTTTCCCGCCTTGGAATTCTGCGGGCACTTAGTCTAAAAGTGTCCATCTTCTCCACACATTCAACATCCTTTCTTCACGTTCTTCTCGGTATTGCCCTTCTCTCGCCCTCGTTTCCGCTGGTAATAGCCCAACCGTTTGTGCCTAATCTTTTCACAATACCAGCAGGTTCCTTTAAATCTCTCCGCTTCTTGTACTTGGGCCCTATCGTACTTTAAACCCAGAGCTAGATTCAGCCCTGAAGCTTGGTAAACTTGACCTCGTATAAGATTCAAACTCAACAACACGGCTAACAGATCAGGTGATGCTCCAGGGTATGCCATATGAGCTACACTTCCCAGTTCTTGAGCCAGCTGTTGCAGTGTTTCACCTCGATTACGGAATCTGGCTCTGTAAACCTCATTTTGGTGCTTGAACCATACCTTCGTTCCAATACCTTTACCAGTGACAGGTAACTGCTACGCTCTTCTGTCAACTAGCTGAGAACCTCCATAGCCGCACCCTTAAGACTCGTGGCTAATTGTACTGCACACTGCTTGTCGTCCCACCCGTTTTGTTCAGCTAGTAACTCAAACTGTGCTTGGTATGCTTCCCATGAGACCTTGCCGTCGAATTCCTGTGGTTTCTTCTTCACTGGCACTCTTGGATAGTTCATCACTTCACTTGACGTAGCAAGGGGTCTGAACTTAGGTGCTGTGTAATTTAGCTCAGCACTTCCTTTTTCCACACGCTCATTGTATTTTCCAGAATTTTCAACACTACGCATTCCACATGAAGCGTACACAAACGATGTTTCATTCACACCGTCACAATTATAGGGGTCACTAAATCTTGGCTGATCCCCTGTTGTTAGGCAATTCTCGAGAACTTCCATCCTGCTACTGACTTTCTTTAGCTCTTCACGTACCTCTGTCAACTCACCATTCACTGTTTGTTTGTGGTTTTAGTTTTTCACCCACTTCCTCTTTTGTCGCTCCTAGTTCAATTTGCACCTCATGAGACGCATCATCCCATCTGCTACACTTCACTCGCAGAGCCTCATCCCACTCATGAATTTTCCTGTCGATCTCTCCGTGCAGCTGTTGTAGTTGTTGCTTCTGTTCTTCTCTCTCTGTTCCTGCAGTTGTTCCTGAATTTTTGCTTGCAGCTGCACATTTTCGTGTTTCTGTTCTTCTCGTTGTTCTTGTAGTTGTTCTTGCAACCTTGTTTATTGCTCCTTCTGCTCTCCCAATAGTTGTTTCTGTTCTTCTTGTATTTTTTCTGTTCTTCTCGTTGTGATTTTAAGAATTGCATCAGATCAGCCGTGAAAATCTCCCCTTGCCTGGCCTGGCTTCTGGTCTGGACACCTTCGCCTTCCATCTTGCTTAATATATCACTGCTAGGCTATCCCACTCCTGACACCAGTGTTACGACCCTCCTCCTTTCACCTCTTACCCTTCTTCCACCACTGGTTACAAGCGGCTAGGGTCATATGTCAGTCTCCGGTAATTCCCCAACGATCGGTATCAGTGTACAGACAAACAACAGGCAGGTAGATTTCCACCAGGTCACAGAAACACACAGTAATCCTCCACAACACTGTTAACAGGGTAATGTCTTCACAGCTTAACTCCACACTTCAAATATATAGTCAGCACACTTCCAGTACACAATTCCTTAGTCTTCTCACTTTATATTAATCACAACAATTCCACAATACTTGTACAACAATTGTCTTCAGTTGTTCTGCGAGGCTTAGTCTTTACACTGGGAACAGAGTCGAGCCGCTAACTGCCCCTATATGATGAAGATTATGATGATGAAGTAAAGTGGCAAATGACTTTGCCCTGGGAGAGGAGAGGAGAGAAAGAAGGAAAGCATAGAAACGGGAAGTAAAGTAGTAGGGGGCCTTAGGCAGCCCACTCCAGCTTATATACGCCTCGTCAGACGCTTCTCGAACATCCCAGAATAACCCAGAGACGCCTGGGAGATCTTGAACGTTCTACTCTGATCGAGTCTAACAATCATAAAAAAAATTATTCTTGCATAATTAATACATCGATGTATCCACAAAAATTTCACTAAATTTGCCAAAATAACTGCTGCATGTGACAGAAAACAATTAAAACACCAAATTTTCACAATTATAATACGAAATTACGCCTCGGCATAACATTATTGTATTGTTATAAATTTTATGACTTTTTGTAAGCCGCATAAGGGGATGTAATTGTTATATTACACTGGGCTGCATTTGAAAAGAAAATCATGAGGTGCGGGGTTTCTTAGCTGATTCTTTATGTATTTTGCGTGCTGATTCCAAAAATGTCATTCATTTTGCCCAATCAGGTCAGATTTTTATGCTATGGGAATTAGGAAAAAATCGAAATTCGTAAATATGATGTCAAAATTTTTATGCAAAATATATCATAATAAATGTAACCACAACACATAGGACCAAAATATGTCAACTACATAGATGCCTTTACAGTTAGACATGCATAAATGGCTGTCGCTGAGAATTTCTTTGGTGGTTGGTGTCTGGGGCGTCCCGTTTCAGACACCAACAGTAGTCGGCGAGCATGTTGATATCCCAGCGACCCTGGTACTGCTCCTCCATTACACGGATATCTTGATGGAAGCGTTCTCCTTGTTCCTCACTCACATCACCACAGTTCTCTGGAAAGTAGTCCAAGTGGGAGCTGAGGAAGTGCATCTTGATGGACATGCGTGCACCAAGAACATTGTAGCTCAGAAGTAGGTCCTCAACAATTCGTCCATACTCTGGACTTCTGTAGTTGCCAAGAAAATTGGAGACAATAGACTTAAAGGCATGCCAGGCTTTCTTCTCATTTACATCCATGCTGCAATCAAACTTGGGATCTTTGAAAAGCTCTCTGATCTGAGGGCCATCAAAAATTCCTGCATTCAGCTTTGCCTCACTGACTTTTGGAAATTTTTCTTTCAGAAAATTGAAAGCCTGGCTTTTTTTGTCCAGTGCCTTTACAAAGTTTTTGAACAGACCGAGCTTGATGTGCAGTGGCGGAAGAAGAATGTTCTGCGGATTCACCAGAGCATGGGCAACAACATTGTGAGAACCTGGAGTAAGTCCACTTCTTGCAGGCCAGTCACGTTGCATGTAGTGCTGCTTGTCTGCTCAACTATCCCACAGACAGAGGAAACATGGAAACTTGGTGTAACCACCTTGTAGGCCCAGCACCACGGACACAACCTGTGGAAAAAACAGATTAAAATTATGTTTAGCTGAATAGTTTTATTATTAGAAAATATTAACACTTCATAATATGACAGTATGTCGGCAGACATAATTACCTATTAGAAAAACTGTCAACAAAATATCAATTTTTGAAAGCAACTGTTTTTGGTGTATTAAATTACCTTCAAGTCTCCACAGATCTTCCAATTGTGGTCTTTATACTTCAGAGCAGTTAACAGATACTCCATGTTGTTGTAGTTCTCATCCATCTGCACTGAATGTCCCACCGGAACAGACGCGACCTGGTTTCCATTGAACAACAACACAGCTTTCAAGCTTCTTTTTGATGAGTCAATGAAGAGCCGCCACTCTGATATATTGTATGATATTCCCATAGCTGCAATGAGTCCACTGATATTGTTGCAATACACCAATGAAGTTTCCTTGTCAAAACTGAAGAACTTGCGAAATTCCTTGTCACGGTTACGGTACCAGGCAAATGTTGTTCCTGGTGCTAAGACATTGTGTTCGCAAAGCCGTGATCCTAGTAGTTGAGCTGACTCCTTAGACAAGCACAAGTCTCTTGTTAAATCATTCAACTCAGCTTGACTGAAGGGTATGGGCTCTTTTGCAGAAGCTGTGGGCAAGTATGTACTAGAAGCGTCAGTCTCTTCTATGTCTTCATCGATATCATGATCGTCATCGAGTATCATGTCCCTATAGTTTTCTGGTGGAGTTGGAATTGTATTCCTGGTCCGTGAGGAACTGGTTTGATGGCTGAGGGTACATCTGGATTCTTAACATGATGTTTGTTCTTCCTGTTTATACCTGAAATGTGAACGAAAGTTTTAGTATCAAGATAGCATAACATATTAACTTACAGATATATTTAAGAATGCATGAACATACTGCATTTGATATATTAGTATTGATGTATTGGTATAACTCGCCCTGAAGGTTTGTCATGCAGAAGTAACAGTCTGTGGTATGATCTCTGCCTTCCCTCCATACCATAGGAATGCCAAATGGTAGACGTTGAATCTTCTTGCTGCTCCAGCGCCGCAGATTTTCAACACATGTTTTGCAGCACATGTGAGGGGCAAAAGCTTTATCTTGGTCTCCAAGTTTCATTCCAAAGTATGCATGATATATGTTTTTCACTAGGGGAGTAATGGTGCACTGTCGGTCTGTCATTGTTACACAACCGCACACATAGCAAAATCTGTTCGGGTCGTTCTTGCACTTCTGATTCATGATTAAATGTACAACTCTGTGAGAAGAAAAAACAGGTGTGTATATGATTAGAAATATGCGTGTGTGTGTGTGTAAGAGAGAGAGAGAGAGAGACGCACACACTCCCACTTTCTTGAAGTCTCGAGAGACACTGACTGAGGGTCTAGACTTTAGAGGCACATCGGGGTGGTTGCTAGTACATGCCATGTACCACCAGATGAAAAAGAAATTTAATTGTGAAAAAATATATGTAAAAAAAACACGGACATATACTCTTTTCCTTTGCATCACGGCGGACATTTAAATGGCCGGCGAGCACGTGGGTGTATTTAAATGCATCGTAAGGGCATTAAAACTGACCGAAATATTTTCTGTGAGGCTTGCCAATGTCTCGGATGATTTTTTTAATGAACGAATATGAGGACCCCATTTTGAGCGAAAAATGCCAATATTTTACCTGAATCTCCGCTTAAAATGCTATAGCACAAAATTCTGACCTGATTGAGCAAAATGGATAACATTTTTGAGATCAGCATGCAAAATACACCCAGGAAAGCTTAATAATACACAAACCTCAAAAACTATGCAGGGCAGTGTTATCAATAAAGTATTTCAATCTCATTGATGTTTGAGTGAGGCAAACCCTTGTTGGAGTACTTTTGTCTTTTAATCTGACCTCGTATAAAAGCCAATTTTTATGAATTAATATGAAACAAATGTGTTAAATGGGCAAGCGTGTGGTTTAGGATATCTGCCATGTTTCAATTACTTGTTTTCTATGTCAATCTTTTCGGCTGCCTCTCTGGCATAAAGGCGTCACATAATTCAGTTTTTACGGCTCCACATGTACTGTATACAAAATCTCTATCGTTACTGGACTCTCGAAGGTCAACACGGCCCTGGTTATAATGTTATTACTGTGCTTCAACAACGAGGGTCTGTAAGCGCGTAACAAGGTTAGTAATAATACACTAGTCCAACGACATTAAAAATTACGAGAGATAAACTCTGTGTGAAACACGTCCTCGTGTCCTTTCGTGTTTAACTGCACGACTTCATATAAAACCCGTCAGTAGGTAATTACTAAGAGAGAATAAAGGGACAGCGAGCATGTGATATATCTGTCGTGTTCCAACAATATTTTACACGGGTCAGCCAGTAACATGCAAACTTGGAATCTTGACTTCTTTAAGACGGAAACAATTCAAGGGGTTGTATAAAATGTTACGTATATTTTGAAATGATGAACTACGATAATTATAGACATTAAATAGGCTCTAGTATATATTGTATGTTTTTTACATAAAATTTTTCTAGCGTTATTGTCCATAGTTTTAATCTTAACGTCGTTTCCGTCTGTTGAAATTCGGGTTGAATGTCTTTTCACGATAGATGGACGACAAGTAGTTTTGATGGACGTCAAGGATGTATTGAGAGGATCTTTAGAAAGTAATTTTGATTAGGAGGCCTCTCTCTCCTTTACCTATACTCGGTAGTTCACATCATCTTTCTACCCGTACCAGCTTGTAACTCTACCTGAACTTGATGGTACACCTGCCGCACCTATATCATCAGCTGTAACTGTAACATCTGTCCCGTTCCGCACCGCCCCCTCCCTCTCGGTACAGGTAGGGGAGGGGATGCGGGGAGGCACTGCAGATAACCTAGCGTGGTCAATACTGCCTACCCGCGCCGCACCTCTCCCTCTCCTGCACCGCTCAGCTACGCTCCCACATCTCTCTCATCCCTTCTTCCTCTCCCGCATCTCTCATACCACTCCTGCATCTTTCCCTCCCACTCACACGTCCCCCTGCCACACATCCTGCACCTATCACCCTCTCTCCTAAGCCTCTCTGCTACTCCCACACCTTTCGGATCTTCTCCCTCTCCCACCCACATCACTCCCCCCCACACCCTTTACAGCCTCTTTCCTGCATTTTCCTTCTCCTCTCACAACCAATCTCCCACACCTCTCATTATCCCTGTCACACACCTCTCATTATCCCTGTCACACACCTCTCATTATCTCTCTCCCACACCACTCATTATCCCTCTCCCACACCTCTGATTATCCCTCTCCCACACCACTCATTATTCCTCTCCCACACCTCTGATTATTCCTCTCCCACACCCCTCATTATCCCTCTCCCACACCACTGATTATCCCTCTCCCACACCTCTCATTATCCCTCTCCCACACCACTGATTATCCCTCTCCCACACCACTCATTATCCCTCTCCCGCACCTCTCATTATCCCTCTCCCGCACCTCTCATTATCCCTCTTTCACACCACTCATTATCCCTCTCCCACACCACTGCTTATTAGGGTGTGTCAATTTAGGGGGTGAACTGGCTAAATTGAAAATCGAGTAATTTGGTAGCAATTTATTGTAGTCTTTAAGCATGCAAAACAATATTCTGGCATAAATTTTTTTTTATAATAAGTCCTACCTACATCAAATGGATTTTTAAATGTACATATTTGTGAATTTATAACATAACCAGCGTTTGCACACATGTTACTGTTTCAAGTTTCAAATTATTATATTTTATTATCCGTAGTCTATTTGAAAGTAACCAATGCCTTCATACTCTCTTTGCTTTGGTTTCTTGTCATCAGTAGTCTGCTTGCTATTTGTGCTTTGATGTAACCTTCTCGCCTCTCGTGGCTGTAAACATGGCCCGCTGCTTCTGTGACCATTTTCACACATCTCTCCACACTTTGAGTGTGGGAAGGCCACTTCGGCACCTGCATTGGAGTCTCTTTAAGGTTTCTCAATTCTTGGCTAGTTAGACTTGTTGTCAATGGTGGCTCTAAGACTTCCAAACTCAAGTCAACCAATTCTGACAATTTGGTGGCATTGACGTTTATTGGGGGAACTTTTCTTGAATGAAACGAACAGTCTCCCAACTGGTCGTCATCTATTAGCGTTCCTCTAATCTTTAGAATGACTTCTACAGCCTCGGTTCGGAGATTGGTACATTGACTGCAAAGCATTGCTTGCAAAACTGCTTCTGATCGAGCATACCAAGCGGACCTTCTTGCCACAGGTAACACGATGTCCCTCACTACCTTCCTCTGTGTTCTTACTAGCTGCAATTGAAACAAAAGGTGATTGGGCCCATCCACCCACATAGGATTAAGTTTCACACTAAACCACTGGGGAAGATAAACTCCAATAATAAATTCAACAATTAACCTCAAATTCTTCAGCACTTTGCCCTTCAATTCGTGTTTGGAAATCCAAATCCTGCAGAAACGAAGAGCTGTAGTTAACCAACGGCTGTGACTGACAGGTCCAATCTCCAAGAGAGCCAATGACTGAGGCACTTCTCCTGATCTTATTGCTTGGGCAATACGATAAGCATAGGATTGATCTGTGCTGAGATCTTTGATGACTCCTTCAGACAACGCCGGAAGGGGAGGGCCAACTTCGACCTTTGGAAAGGTTGTATTTATTTCTAGTTGTGTTGCTTCATCCAGCATGATGCCAAGGGGACCTGACCACTTGTTGTTGCTCTTTGTAGGACCATCAAGTTCCTGGATGAGATGACGAAGAGGTAGCTCGCCTGTATGTAAATCACATACAATCCAAACAAGTCTTCTTCCTAGTTTTTTCTCTAAATGCGTCATTACACCCCCCTGCCATCCGGTGTTCACTGCAGTTGAATCTCCACCAACAGCCTGCAGTGAACTGCCAAGTCCTCTCTCCTGAACCCAACATAAAATATGATCAGCAATGACCTCTGCATGTTTCTTCCCTTCTACTTCAGTTTCGGGAGCAAAGTGAAACAAAAACCGACCACCAGGCTCAGAACAGACAGAGTAGTGTTCTTCTTTGATGAGACCTGGAAACTTTCTGTTCACTCCCTCTACTTCTAGCAAAACTTTTGTGTCATCTATTCTTCCATCAAACAAAAGACAGGAGAGCCCTCCCTCGCTTAAATCTTTTTCATGCTGATCAGATATTTCCTTCATTATTTTTTCTTGTGCTCTTCTAATTTTATTATGATCTATCACCAAAGATACATCCTCTCGGCTGATGAGGCCTGCATCTATCCAAGCGGCAGTTGCAATTTCTGCAGCCTCACGAAGTCCAGCATGGTGGCGAATACTAGCTAAAGCAATGTTTGAAATATTTCTTGTGTTGTATTTCATTTTCTTTGGTAAAGGTTCAGATGGCTCTTTGGAACTATCATCTGATGTTGCTTCCTGTTCATCAGAAGAACTATCAAAGAAGTGATAAACATCTTGACACAGCTCTTCCTCTCTTTGGATGGCTTCTTCACTCTTCATTTTCTTCTTTTGTTCCCTCTCTCGGATTTGTTCTCTCTTCTTGGCATTAGCAATCTGCTTCTTTGTTTCTGAATAATCTATTGAACCCATTTGCATACTTCCTTGGCCTTCTGCCTTTGTCCTCTGTGCCTTTATAAATTCAAGCTCTAAAACAGGGATCTTCTTTTCACGAGGACAACCACAATCAATGTGGGAATTATTTTCTCTCTTACCTGAGTGAGAACAGTTGGATTCAGAACATAATTGTATGGAGCACTTGCAGGTCAAAATGT